>JAXGGA010002197.1:0-128605 GCA_038373865.1 Uloborus plumipes | reverse complement strand
TTTTTGAAAACTTTGAACAAAAAACGCTATCAGATAAAAAGTTTCCTAATATTGATGACAGTACTGCAAAGGTTAATTTAATATTAAATCATAAAACCTAAAATGCGTGTGAGATAAAATTAATAAACAAGAAAAATCAAACGCGAAAATTGCGAGAAGATAGAACAGAAGCTGAATCGTTAGTGAAGTTGAAAGATACTTCAAAATACGAATAGATTTATGACATATTCTAGAAAGAGGAATGTAAACATTGCTTTAGAGACAGAAAAGAATGAACGTTTGTGCAGCTGTTTTTGAATAGATGTTTCCATAAATAAGTTCTACACGAACAATACATGATCTAATTGAATAAGGATAAAAATGTATTCATTGATCTGGTTGGTCAGTGGTCGAAAGTTTTTCTAACACATACAAATTTATTGATGCAAAAAGTGGATCAATATATGTGTTGGTCATTGTGAAAGAGTTTTACCTTCATACTTTTAAATTGCGTATTTCGCGAGCAATGCAAAATGGTATCACATTTTGTAACATATTTGTTCTTAAAAGCGAAGCGAAAAAGATTTTTCAAAAAATAAATATCTAATTGCAAATAGTAGTTGAACAATTGTATTTTTTTTCTAAGAAAAAATTTGCAGAGGGCTTTAAATGAAACGGCATGGTAAAATCATCAATATGGAGATTCAACACTTTTACAATGAACACCACTTTTCTGATATTATTCTCTTTCAAAATACGGGAGGTCCCATTGTGACCTACCAAAAACTTCCTACTTCAGCAAGTTTTACTGACGATTTGGTAAATTTGGAGTCGTTGAGATTCTTTTTTCTTCTGATATTTTTTTAATTGCTTTTTAACGAGGAATAATTTTTTTTAGGTGTTACGTATGTATGATATAAGTTAATGTGCATGTACTTGTACAACATGCGCATGTTTGTATTTATTATTTAGCAAAATTAGAGTTATATTGGGCAACTTGATGATTTCCTCCCTTATAAAAATTTTAAGTTTGTCGCGACCCTGCAACAGGTATCTGGAATTTTCTAGTGGCTTAATGCATTGTGTGCGTACATCATACATCGCATAATAACTAAGAAAATGAAGGCCACCTTGTCTAGTGGTCAGAGTAGTCTGTCACGGATGGTGTGGCCACGGGTTCTAATCCCGGCTTGGGCATGGACGTACTTTCTCTCTCTCGTGTCATTATCCTTTGTGTGTGCAAAAGTGTGTTATGAATGAATGCCTACCCTATAAACGGCTCACTATAACATATGTGTTGAGCTAAAACGGTCTTCCTCCTAAATGGTGCTCGTAAAAACGGAAGCCTGCCTTAAAATCAAGTAGATTTCATCCACTCGGGCTCGGATAACCGAGTGGTATATGAAACAACAACAGCAACAACTAAGAAAATGCATCGCATTATTATCACAGAGCCATTTGCTTCCCATAAAAACACCAAGAACAAAAAAGAATACACGAACTTAATTTCTGAGAATTTATTTTTTGACTCCACTTCGAGTACAAAATGGCGTCTCGCTGGTTGTGTTTAGGTAGAACATGGAACCCACTTTTACATTAGGAATGGGTTTTGAATTAGTACCCATTTCAGAAACAACTGAGTTTGCTTTCGTACAACTACCCTTCACAAATTCTTCGTAGCTGGAGCACTGGACAGCCAGGAACCGGCAGTTTCGGTTGCTTATTGATTCCAGAAAAAGCTCAACAGCTCGTGCGTGGTCACATGAGCTGAATAGGAACTGCTGGCTCACTGGAAGATGAATTAAAAATTTTTTTTATTTTAGGAAATGCTAATTAAAAAATACTGAAGCACGCAATAAACAAATGAAATATCTACTTATATTAAAAACTGAGTATCTTTCTATCTTTCTAACTATCTTTCTGTGTCACGCTTCTTTCTCCTGAACGCCAATGAACTGAAAGTCGAACGAGGTACCGATAGATAGGTAATTTTTCAAGCTTCATTAGTTTCAATTTATATAATTATACGATTTTAATTAGCGAAGATATCAATTAATAAGTAGTCAAGTTTAAAGCGATTAAGCCTAATAAATGATTAAATATGAAATCCATTTTTGCAAAACGTCGTTGCTATATGAAACAGTAATAACAATGATAATGAGAATTCTGAATGAAGGCTTAACTAAATCAAACGCGAAACTCATAAGCGGGCCACTTACGTAATATTTTTATCGCTAGCTACCTGTAATATTTTGAAACATTCATTTGTTGAAAAGCCATCTACTTAATTAAAAACTGAGTATCTATGGCAGGGATTCAAGTGAAACAGCACTGCGATCGCTTCGAATTGCAATCGCTACTGGAGGTACATTATCATCAACTTAACTTGGCATGACGTCACTACGGGTGGAGCCAATAAGAGCTAACAAGCACTCAGCGATCTCCTCTTATTCGCCAAGTAGGCTGTGACGTTTTATCTAGCTCGTTTTTCATAGGCAAACGTCTCGCTGATGTCACGATGTTTTTATCAAGTAACGTTCTAATGTAATTCATTTCCAGTAGCGATTGTAATGTGCGATCGACTGTTTCACTTGAATCCCTGCCTTAGTCTGTTTTTTTTTTTCTTTTAAGCGAGCTGAACTTACTAAAACTTTCCTCACCATCTTGAAAGCGCGAAGCATCTCAATAATTCGAATGATTTTTTTTATACAGGAAAAAAGTAAAGGCGTGAAGCGCCTGTTAGCGAGCCGCTTTGGCGGGGAGTAGTTTCTTGAAATTTTCTTCACCACTTTCAAGGCACGAAGTGCCCGTGCAACGCCGGGCCACGTGCGTGGTATGTCTTGAAATCGAATGAACATTAAATTATATCAAATAATATAACTTCAGCATGAGGTAAAAGTTAGAGAGGGGGGACGTTATGCATCAACATGCCGCAGGAAGCTAATCTAGCTGCCCTGGCAGCTAGTTTATCTTTATTTTGACAAGTAAAATTAGCCCTTTATGCCCTGAATGAATTTGTAAGTAATATTTTATTTTGTTTTTCGTTGAAAATACATCAACGCTAAAAAATAAATGTTTTCACAGTATAATACAGCTAATTTTAAAGTAATTTCACAGTAATAAATGGTAGAATTTCGAATCTTACAGTAGTAAACTAAAATTGCTAGTTTACAGTAATAAACAGTAAAATTGCTAGTTTTACAGTTTATTACTGTGCATTTTATGGTTTTAAACTGGAATTTGTGCTGCCGGTATTTTACTGCTCTTTTTAAGTATAATATAGCTAATTTTATTTTAATAAACCGTAAAGTTGTTAATTTTACAGAAATAAACCAAATTGATAATTTTACAGAAATAAACCAAATTGATAATTTTACAATAAAAAATAAAATTGCTAGTTTTACAGTAATAAATTACAAAACAGCTAGTTTTGCAGTTTATTACTGTGCTTTTAGTTTTAAACTTGAACCTTTGCTGCCAGCCTTATACTGTAAAAACAAAAATTTATTTTTTGCTGTGAAATAAGCTATGTACAAAAATTATATAGTATAAAAATAAATTATTGAGTAAAAAGTATTCCCGATCGCTGACACTAACTGTCGGTCTCTCAGCAAATACAAGAAATGGTACTTTCAAATACCAGCAGGATTCCAGTCATATTAGATTCTTAATACTAGGGCTGGAAGTTTTTCACACAAATACTTAAAACAGTCATCTGTCTTATCCAGGGCTTTGAGGAACTTCTTCATTAGCCCAAACTTGATGTGAAATGCTGGAAGAAAGATATTCTATCGAATTATCAGTGGTTTATGAGTCACTCTTGCTGTTCCTTCCTCCATGTTTTCCCCCGAAGGGTAGACTTTTCTAATCCAATGTTCTGTTTTGCCGCGACTACCTCATACATCTATGAAACAGAGATATTTAGTATACCCACCTCGCTGACTCAATAAAAATTCACCATCTTAACACAACGTTTTCGTAACGAACTCATATTTTTAAAAGAAAAAAGCACTTTTAAACTTACAATAAGGCGCAAACTGATGCATCCAAGGTCTAATAGCTGACTCGTAAAATTGTTATTCCTATATACGTGAATAAATAATGAAATTTATTGGGGGTAACCAAATTAATCAATATTTAGGAGGGTAGTTTAAGTTTTCTCATTAATTTCTTGTGTTTCGTTTATCTCAAGAATAAATGCATGCTGTGTGTGTCTAATGGAAGTGTTCACCAAAAGCCATTAACAAAATGAATAATGCAGATTTTTTTTAGTTTTTCTTTGTTCCGCAGTGTAATTAATGAATGTGCAAACCAAATTTCATTAAGTTTGGAGTCCAGTGGTTTTGGAGATAATTAACCAAATCTGAAAATTCTCCCGATTTCTTGCACCAGTGTATAAATGGGGGGAGCGGGGTTAAACTTACATATCACTTACCAGAAAATCATACGCGAAAGTAGTAATGATTCTTTTTTCATCAATAGGAATCGAAAGAGGATAGCAAAACATGTTTCTGAAAGTATGAATTATTTATCCATGTATCTTCGTTATCGAAATTTTAAGTCTTAAAATCTGCCGAAATTTTAAGAAAAGTCGACAAATTTAGCGAGTTTTAGTGAGGAATGGAAAATATGTTTCACTCAATAGACTTTAACACTTATATTTCAATAGCATAGAGGGCAAATAATTTCTATGCCAGAAGAACTCTCAATATACTCTTTCGAAGACTTATTATTTAAACTTCTTCCATCATTACTGAATTGACGATGAACTCTTACTTATGCGCCTGCCCAAGGAACCAACAGAAAAAGGCGCATAAGTGAGAGAGACGTATAAGTGATCAAGCCTAATTAATGGACTAAAACGCAACATAGGTTCTAATGAGAGAATGAATAAGAATGTTTCTATAGACAAGGGACATATTACTGCGGTTTGGCAATTACTGTAACGTAACTACAATGACAAAAAAAAAAAAAAAAAAAAAAAAAAAACATTTTAGCATACCTAATTACAAACTGTTCCCTTTAAAACGATCCATAATAGGTATTTGTCCCTCTTCGAACTCCAGTTATGCGGAAAAAAGGACTTTCGTGAACAAATAAAGGCGAAAGATTAAAGAGGAAAGTGAATAAAAGTGCTTAATTTTTTAAGCACTTTTCTTCGCATAAACGAATGATGCTGTCATTATTTTGCTATGGAATTTGCTGGGACCATTTAAAATCGTCGTATAAGTGAAAAAGGCGCATAAATGAGGAGGTGTTTAAGTAAGAATTCACTGAATTTGGTTCCCTTGGTAAATATATGAACAAGAAAAAAATATTACAATCCAGTGCTGAGAAACTGTCATTTCCATTTGAGCATCCCGGCTGATCGCTGCCGCCGTTCGGATAGAAGTCTAAGTGACCGGAAGGCGTGATAATTCCAAGACCTAAAGATTGATGGAAGAAAAGGAAAAAAAAAGTGATTTTTGTACGTCAATTAAATTTCAAGAGCATTTATTATTATGATCTGTATTAATCACTTCTTAATAATGTGATAACAATGGGGGCGGTGCGTCTCTAGAAATGTAAATTCAAATTAATACTAGATTATAAGCATACTCAATTAAATTTTTTATTTTAATTATATCTGTGAATGTAGCATGAATAAGATAAATACTACGGGAAGGACCTTTACTGAGGATATGAGGCTCAACTACACTGCTCAAAACAATTAAAGGATATTGTAAGTTTCCTATAAAAATGGGTTTAAACATTTTTTAACTTTTTTTTTTGCATAAAAGGGAAGAAGAGAGTTACAAATGTAAATTTTGCTCATTTCCAAACTTCATAGTATGCAAATTTTAAGTTAGACGTCGAAAACGACTCTTTAGCTGTAGCCAGTGAAATTTCACTGTCACTTTACTATAAGATAAGGCAGAAAAGAATGATCGACGTTCTGTAAGAGCATTGTTCCGATGTGTGCCATGTCTCAACGAAGACATTTGACGAATTCAGCAGCTTCTAGAGTTATTAGAGTTATTGGCAGACTCGAGGGAGGCCAAACACAAGCCGAGGTAGCGGAAGCCATTGGAGTATCTTTAAGTGTAGTTTCCAGGGTCTGGAACCATTTTCTAGAGACTGTAAGTGCTGACCATAGATCAGGACAAGGACGTAGACCAGCTACAACGCCCAATAAAGACCGCTATTTAGCTTTATCGACTCGGAGGCACCGAAATATGAGTTCCACTCAACTGCAACGACAGCTTTGCTCGGCTGCTGACACCCGTGTTTCGACACAAACTGTTCGAAATGGACTCCACGCCGTTGGCATGTATGCCAGTCAACCAATGGTGTGTGTAATATTAAGTGCAAGTCGCCATCGTGCTGGGTGAATCATTTTCTTTTTGAAGAAGAAATCGTACGTTTGAAATGGCCAGCGTGTTCTCCGGACATAAACCCAATAGAGCATGTTTGGGACATCCTAGGAAGACAAGTGGCTGCACACCTATCACCTCCAGAAACTTTTCAGGCACTCACTTTTTTACGTTTGAGTAGGATAGCACCGCGGAAACCCTGGCATGAGCTCGCGGACCCCACTTTGGGAAACTATGCTCTACACCACTATGTGTTTGTCTGCGCCCATGCTTTTTTGTGTGAAATATTCTTTTTCTATTCAATACTTCTCCACCAAATATTGATAATGAATTACGATTTACGAATCACCCTATATGAGGTTCAACCACATATTATAACACATCATGATTTCTGACGAAAAAGAATGCCCTGCGTAATCTATATATATAAAAGAAAGTCGTGTTAGTTACACTATTTATAACTCAAGAACGGCAGTACCGATATGGCTAAAAATTGGTGAGTAGGTAGCTTAGAGCCAGGAGACGGACATAGGCTATAATTTATATGTGTCAGTTATATAAATAGAAAAACTGTCTTATTGACTAAGCCTTTTTACGAAGCCTTTTTTGACACCTCTATGGCTGAGCGACATAAAGCACACGTTCTGGCAGGTTCCGGAACGCAGTAAACAGGTTGTAAGTTAGCGGTGCGTTGAGTATTATTTGACTTCTTCGTGAAATAAATTATAAACAAACGCGTTACTTCCCTTGAAATTTATATGTGATAAGCTGTCAGAAACGATTGCTCATTCCTAGGATCCCGATGATCCCAACCGATATGCAGTTTGAATTTAAAAGACTACAATTTCCGATCCGTCTTGCATTTGTCATGACCTTTAACAAATCACAAGGCCAATCCTTAAAAGTTTGTAGTTTTTGAATTTAGAACATCACTGTTTTTCCCATGGTCAATTATATGTGGCATGTTTACGGGTCGGAAGACCATCTGCGTTGTTTCTTTTTGCGCCTGATAATAAAACAAAAAATGTTGTGCATCACAAGGTACTTTAGTGAAGAACAACCTATGTACTAAAATACAGAAAAAATAATGAATGATTAATGTAGGTACTTATTTTTTTTTTTTTTGTATTTTCTAATAATAAAAAACTTAATAAATTCAAAAATTTCCTTATTTATTGCCTTTAAGGCGGAACAGAGTTCGCCAGGTCAGCTAGTAGAATGATAATTCTCGAAATCACTGCTATTTGTTTTAACGAGTCCAACAATATCTCCAGAACAATTAGTGAGCCCAAGCTAAAGCAGGTTGCTGAAAAGTGCGTTTCTGAAAACTGGGTAGTGTGCTAAAATGTTTAGGAATTCCTGACCACATAGAATCGTTTAATCAAAAGTTTATAGCTAAATTGTAATTTCTTTAGGGATCTTTACGTCACTGAAACGAAGGGTTATCTGCTTCGTTTTCATTCCATTAATAGAATATAGCAAACATTTACCTGGTTTGGTACCTACAAGAAATCCTCCTGCATCTGTATGTATTACATCAACGAAATCTGCATCAGTCGGATCCAAGTGAACAATAGGATCATCACCACGAAAGTAAGGACCAGCGGGATCTAATCCTAAGAGCAAAAAACAAGTTGAAACGAGTCGTACCACAAAAAACCTCAATGTAAATACAGAAAACACTTAGCTATTTTGATAAAACTTGAATGTGCTGATAATCAAAATTTTAAAAATATTTGAAGTTTTATATGTTCTTGAATGGTTTTATTGTGAACTACAATAGAGTTGAAGTTGTATCATACTTTCTTGGATCAAAATTTGGAAGATAGTTAATTTTTTTTAAATTCTAGAATTTTTTTGCAGAGTTATGTATCATTTGTGACACAAGAAACAAAACTTTTCGGTGAATTTTAACACAAAAAGTCATTGTTGTAGTCACTTTCGTTGATGCTATTCAATCAAATTATAAATGATCATGTGACTGGTTTACTAATCAAAGATAGCAGAAATCGAGATGTCCTTGAAGACAATAGAAATCAAGCCATCAGGTTTGAGCAAGCTGAGATCAATAAGCAATCTTACTGATCGTTTATTAAAAGTATTTTTGAGAAAGAAAATTAAAATCTTCAAGCCAGATTAGTTTCACTAATAGTCCGCGAGCCAGCAAGATTTTGGTGATTAACTTCTTACCGGCTAATTTTCATTTCTGTAGTAGATATAATGACTTTATGAAGCCTCGGGATGAAAATAAGTGATACCATATTGGCTGAAACTTCGTTTATTATTTGAATTATATCCTTCAGAAAAGATAAAGAAATATTCAGCTGACTCGAAAGTGGTGGATTATACGTCAGCTGTCTTCATAAACGTGTCAATTTTTTTTCCTAGTCGCTACAAATCGATTGAAAATTTAGTATGTTATAGTTTGAATAATACTTAAACAGAACAGAATACATTAAAACAGAAAAAATATTCTGTTGCCTATATGAGGGTGGGAAACCCTTCAGCTGACGCAATAAATAGTACGTCGCGTACATTAAGTCTGAAACTGTTTTTTTCCCCCTCTGTCATCTAACAAGCTGAATATTTGTTTTTGTTTTTAGTGCTATATGAGCTCACGGCACTCAAACTTAAATTACGCGACACACTATTTATTGCTTTAGCTGATGAGTTTTCCACATTTATATAGTCAGCTGAATATTTTTTCAGCTGATGAGTTTTCTACATTTATACAGGCAAATGAATATTTTTTTTTTTCTGTTTTAAGTATTATTCAAACTATAACATAGTATAAAATTTCAATCGATTTGGAGCGACTCAAAAAAAAAAAAAAAAAAAAAATGACGCGTTTCGTTTATACAGTCAGATGACGCAGCTAGTGCTGGACGTCAGATCCAGCACTAGTTCGAGGCAGTTCTAAATGTAAAAGAATGTTTGAAAATTTTTGAACTGCTTGAAAGTTTTTCGCAGTTTGTATTGTCTTCATAAAAAGCATAGAAATAGCTCCAAGTGTTAATCTATATACATAAAAGACTACTTCTGAAACCGTATGTCCGGGGTAATCTTCCAAACTACTGGACCGATTTTAACCATTTTTGCACCGTTAGATAGCTACAGTAACAGAGAGCAGGATAAGCTATAATTTATTTCTAAAAAGCTTAGTTTAAAAAAGTTATTATGGAAAATAGTAAATTTCATTTAATTTCCCCATTAAATAATTAAATTTTCAGTGCATTGTTGCAAAAATTTGGTTGCCATGCAACAACAATATTAATAGTAATCATGGTGAAAATTTTAAACCTAGGCTTCGCTGGAGTAAGTATGAAATTTATTGCTTTCTTAGGATTTTTATATTCATCTATGCCAATAATCGCTAACGTGGTAAATAAAAAGGGAATTGATTTTGGCAACAGTTAGAGAACAGAAAATGTTTATAGTCAAATAATTTCTAAGTTAGGTACATAAGATGTTTTCAACAGTGTAGTCACAAGGATATAAACTAATGATGGGACTTATTTTACGTGTAATGTTTGGAAATACTTGACTCCAGTGCGATTGATTTTACAGGGTGCGACAAAGAAAATTGCTGATTTTAATTGGATGCTAATTAGCAAGGAGTGGTTAGAAAGGAGTGGGAAGAGTCTCATTTTAAAGAGAAGGTCCTGAAGTTTTGTTATCTTATAGTTTAGTTGTCGCCATGCGTTGGACGAAGGAACAACGAGCGTTCACCGCCGAATCTTACTTTTCAAATAATCTGTCGGTGGTCGCCACTCAACGTGCCTTCCGAACTCGGTTCAAAATTCAGCCCGTTGTTCCCATTCCTGGCTGGGAATCGACTGTTTTGTGGGTGAAAACATTCAGGGAAAGTTGAGGTGTGGCAAAAAGAGGCCCAGGAGGTCGACGGATTCCCAGAATCCTAGAAAATGTCGAAAAAGTGAGGAAGTCTTTTTTGCGCTCTCCCAGGCGTTCGGCCCGTAAACACGCTGCTGCTTTGGGTATTTTTGATTGGACACTGAGACGAATTCTTCACGACGAACTCCAGTTTCATCCCTACAAACTTGATGTGGTTCACCAGTTAAGGGATAACGTCTCCTTGAAAGGTGACGTACCGTGGCCAGCCCGCTCCCCCGATTTAACACGGCGTGACCATTTTTATGGGGGTATCTCAAATCGATCGTTTACAACGACAAGCCCCGGACCCTGCAACGCCTGAAGAACAATATCCGGCTTACTATCACCAACATCCCAGTCGATATGCTCGAAAGAGTTCAACAAAACTTCAAATCTAGGGTAGATGAGTGCATCATTAACAGGGGCCGTCATTCTTCCCGATGTAGTTTTTAAATCTAACTAATATGAAAATTCAGAATGGGTACCATATCTTATAAAAAGTAGTAAACTGATACATGATGTACTTTTCCCTTAGTTGACTTTTCAAGTCTGCAAGTTTCTCCGACGCACCCTGTACCAAGCTTATAACATTTCCGATTTACCTAAACATTATTTGTAGCTTGCATGTGTATTTAAGGTGTGTAATACAGTTTTTTAGTTTGTCCAGTCAGAAAAAAATGCCATTGTTTACAGAAGTAGCCATTGTGTCTATAGATATGCACTTTAATGTTGAAAAATTCATGAACGAGTGTCACTAAAACGCCATACCCGGCCGAAACCCGGGCAGGGCCATGTACCCGGCTAGTGTAAATATAAATAATCATATTTGAAGGTTTTAGTTGTTTGAAAGTAGTTGCATAATTTGCGTAGTACTCATAAAAACCGAGGGAAGCTCAACTTGTGAATGTAACTAAATGTTTGTGAAGTTTTTAATTGCTTGAAAACTATTTGCTTATTGGCAAACAACACAGACCCCTTTTGAGTGGAATGCGACTCTACTTTCCGCATTTATTATATTTAGTGATTAGTGATTATGAATACTGAAAGTAACCTTGTTATGTCAAAACTGTTTTAAACATTTCGTACAGCTTACTCTTTTTAATATTATGTAAGATTCTGGTCATAAGAAAGAAAAGTGGAACACTTACCAGTTATTCTGCCTATTGACATTCCAGACTCGTGAATTCTTTCACCAATCCACCCGGCCATTTGTCCTCCTAAACTATGACCAATTATATGAATTGTATCACCTGTGATTCCACGATAGTCCTAGAACATTTTACGAAGCAGGTATGATTATGTTGTGCAGTCATTTGCAATAAAAAGTTAACCCTCGTGGGTTCCTTGGGGGCATATGTGACCCCAATGCAATTTCTGTTTAATATCTCTTGTTAATGTATTTATGAATTGTATCACCTGTGATTCCGCGATAGTCCTAGGACATTTTACCAAGCAGGTATGATTATGTTGTGCAGTCATTTGCAATAAAAAGTTAACCCTCGTGGGTTCCTTGGGGGCATATGTGACCCCAATGCAATTTCTGTTTAATATATCTTGTTAATGTATTTATGAATTGTATCACCTGTGATTCCACGATAGTCCTAGAACATTTTACCAAGCAGGTATGATTATGTTATGCAGTCATTTGCAATAAAAAGTTAACCCTCGTGGGTTCCTTGGGGGCATATGTGACCCCAATGCAATTTCTGTTTAATATATCTTGTTAATGTATTTATGAATTGTATCACCTGTGATTCCGCGATAGTCCTAGAACATTTTACCAAGCAGGTATGATTATGTTATGCAGTCATTTGCAATAAAAAGTTAACCCTCGTGGGTTCCTTGGGGGCATATGTGACCCCAATGCAATTTCTGTTTAATATATCTTGTTAATGTATTTATGAATTGTATCACCTGTGATTCCGCGATAGTCCTAGAACATTTTACCAAGCAGGTATGATTATGTTATGCAGTCATTTGCAATAAAAAGTTAACCCTCGTGGGTTCCTTGGGGGCATATGTGACCCCAATGCAATTTCTGTTTAATATATCTTGTTAATGTATTTATGAATTGTATCACCTGTGATTCCGCGATAGTCCTAGAACATTTTACCAAGCAGGTATGATTATGTTATGCAGTCATTTGCAATAAAAAGTTAACCCTCGTGGGTTCCTTGGGGGCATATGTGACCCCAATGCAATTTCTGTTTAATATATCTTGTTAATGTATTTATGAATTGTATCACCTGTGATTCCGCGATAGTCCTAGAACATTTTACCAAGCAGGTATGATTATGTTATGCAGTCATTTGCAATAAAAAGTTAACCCTCGTGGGTTCCTTGGGGACATATGTGACCCCAATGCAATTTCTGTTTAATATATCTTGTTAATGTATTTATGAATTGTATCACCTGTGATTCCGCGATAGTCCTAGGACATTTTACCAAGCAGGTATGATTATGTTGTGCAGTCATTTGCAATAAAAAGTTAACCCTCGTGGGTTCCTTGGGGACATATGTGACCCCAATGCAATTTCTGTTTAATATATCTTGTTAATGTATTTATGAATTGTATCACCTGTGATTCCGCGATAGTCCTAGAACATTTTACCAAGCAGGTATGATTATGTTATGCAGTCATTTGCAATAAAAAGTTAACCCTCGTGGGTTCCTTGGGGGCATATGTGACCCCAATGCAATTTCTGTTTAATATATCTTGTTAATGTATTTATGAATTGTATCACCTGTGATTCCGCGATAGTCCTAGAACATTTTACCAAGCAGGTATGATTAAGTTATGCAGTCATTTGCAATAAAAAGTTAACCCTCGTGGGTTCCTTGGGGACATATGTGACCCCAATGCAATTTCTGTTTAATATATCTTGTTAATGTATTTATGAATTGTATCACCTGTGATTCCGCGATAGTCCTAGGACATTTTACCAAGCAGGTATGATTATGTTGTGCAGTCATTTGCAATAAAAAGTTAACCCTCGTGGGTTCCTTGGGGACATATGTGACCCCAATGCAATTTCTGTTTAATATATCTTGTTAATAAACCATTTGTTTTTAATGGCATTTTGTGACTTTTATTCTTCTAGTTTTCTATTCAAAATAATGCTATTATTGTGTTTTATTTTTCCTGAATTGCATTTTTCGCACACAAGACCCTTGGAGTCACTTCCCCAGAATGCCAAGAAAAAGAGGACGTTGCAACTTTGTCCAAGAGAACTGGACAGAAAATGCATCGAAAAATGTCATAAGTGTTTGAAATTTACTTGCAAAAAATCATGTTTTTTCAGGTCTGTAACAGTTGTAAATAAATCTACAGGTATTGTAAGTTTTGCTCTAAAATTCTAATTTTTAATGCATAAACTAAATTTTACTTTGATTGTGTCTTTTTATTTTACTTTTTTAGCATTAAAAAGTGTGTGAACTTAAATAATGCATGTAACATTCATTAATAATAATAAATTAATTAAAGGAAGCATTGGGGTCGTTTGTGACCCCAAGGGTCTTGGGTGTAACTGAAATGGGAGGGATCCACGAGGGTTAATTTGGAAGCATTACTTTTAACCAAAAGCTATCGAAAATATTTTGACAGTTCAAAAAATTTGATCGCTAAATAGATTCTTGTATTTTTTATTATCAGTAAATCTACTGTTTTATAGTAATAAACTGTAAAATAGCTAGTTTTAGTTTATTACTGTGCTTTTACAGTTTCAAACTGAAACCTCTGCTTTTTCTGTTATACTGTAAAAACAAGAGCTTACTTTTTGCAGCGTACGGGTATAAACTTGCATGTGAGCTCCCGCGAACTCAGTTTAAAGTGAAATTGATTTTCTGTGACTTTTTGCATATTTGACTAGAATTCCAACAATTTCCATAAGAAAACAAGTTCTGTAGACTATAGTCCATTCCTACTTCTAGTTCGGAAGTAAAGCCGTGAATATACGCAGAGTCAGGGCTGTATTTAAGGGTTGAGTTTTCAGGGTTCAACCCCCCTTAGATTTTTTTTAAATCCAAAAAAATTCTTTTCATATACTTTTTTTTGCTGAAAAAAATTATTATTACTATTTAATTTTAAATTTTCTTACTTATTTTTAATTCCATTTGAAAAAAAAAAATCGTTATTGAATAATTGTTCACATTAAGTGCATCTGCAGTATTTATTTTTATTTTAGTAATTGTAAGCTTTGTTTCTTGTAAAATAATGCACCTTTTTTCTTCGAATGTTTCATACTACGAAGAAAAAAAAGGAAAATTCTTTTAATTTTTAAATGCCAAATTCTATTTTTAACACATTTTAATCATAAAATAGAAATTTCAGAAGTATTCCTTCGAATGCGCTTGTATAAGTAAACGTATCTATCCTTTTGAGTGAGGGGGGGGGGTGGGAGACGTCGAATAACAGGGGTGAAGTTATGGGGTGTACACATCTTTTTTTCTTTCATTGAGAATAGCGTCATGTTTTTACAATTTCATGTTAATGCCATGTAAGCATTTATTGTAACAGAAAAGCAATAAAATATGGAATATGCAACCAAATTTTATTGATCATATAGATTTATAAATTTCACCGAAAAAATGTTTTTAGTTAAACCCTCCCCGTCTTGTAAACGCCCTGCGCAGAGTATAAGTATTTTAGGTCACAACCTTTATTGATAAGAGGTTTCAAAATTTATCACCATAAGTATCTTGATTACCATTAGCAATTTGATTAGTTTCGCAGCTTGGGCTCCAACCACACGGGCATTTGCTACTGCTTGAGGATATGGATTGCCATTCATCTCATCCCAGTAAAGTAAAATGACATTGTATTGTCCGTTCTTTAGAAGTGAGTCCTTTATTTTCTGAAAAATAAAATAAAAGGAAAATAAATCACTAAATATGAATAAAAACAATTTGCATTTAAAAGATAGGTTAATTGCAGTAGAATATGTATAATCTGTAATGTATTTTGAGATATTTTTTCGAAAATAAGGAATACAGTCGACGCTCGATATAACGAATGTCCCCGTCCTACAGAAAACGGTCTTTATAACGAGTGGTCGCTATAAGAGGTAGAACATAGAGTATATTTGGATACAGTTTGGGTTTTTCTCACAGGTCGTTATATTAGGATGGTCTTTATACGTGTGGTCGTTATAACGAGCGTCGACTGTATTAATAAAGAAAACAATGTTCTAAAGTAACTATAAATTCAGCACAAGGAACGGGGAAATAAATAAATAAATAAATAAATATTGAAATAAAATGAATTTTGGCATTTCTTGAATTCAAATTATTTTTTTCGTAATAACAAACCGCGACAGGTGTGTGTATGTGTGCAGGACATGGGCGTCACCTCCCCCTCCAAAAGAGCAGGGGCCGGTGGACATCCCAGGAGGTGGAGCACTCAGCAACTGAAGTCGAATGTGAAAGTAAATAGCACTTCGAAATTACTCAAAAAAAAAAAAAAAAAAAAGAAAGAAAGAAAAAGATTATATGTTGAGTAAATTCTGATGCGGAATTCGTTATTGCTTTGTCGAATTGTGGTTAAAATAAACAATGCGGCCTAAAACTTTGCCGAAAAGCTTGCTATTGCTAATTTCAACCTTCAGTTTAAAAAAAAAAAATACTACTTCTGAATACTGAATAGTTTGCGAAAACATCCATATTTTGTCATTGTATCTACCCGCACACTTGTGGCATATTTTCTTCCTTGCGGCTGTGGCCCATTAGCTCAGTTGGTTAGAGCGTCGTGCTAATAACGCGAAGGTCGTGGGTTCGATCCCCCCATGGGCCAAATCTTTTGAAACAAAAAAAGATTGAGTTTAGTGAAAAAAGTGTTCGCAATGAAGCATTTCAGTCATTTTCAGAAACAATTTTTAATTTTTCAGTTTTTAATTTTTCTTATTTTAAGCAGTTTTATTTTTAACTCTTTCTGTTTTGAATGTCTATGCTTTGTAAATGACGACTCCGAGTTTTTAAGACTTATAGTTTTGCATACATATGCGTCTGTATTCTCAGTATAAAAAAAGCATATCTTAGCCTATATTGCATAAAAAAAGCAAAAATAAACAATAACACAAAATAAAAGGTAATGAAATAAAATAAAATTAATAAATAAGTAATATAAATAAATAAATTAATAGTTTGAGCTTTGACATCTTGAATTGAAACTGTTTTTTTGCAATCACTATTTGGGATTGGACAATAAATAGTCTTTGGTTTTATTGTTTCTACAAATTGCTCCTATCCTACGGAATACACAACGCTCTCGACTCCTCATGTTACGGGCGTGACCGTACAGTCACACCTACAACACCACAGCAAAACATTATTTTTCAAGTACCGTAAATCAGGGTTACTTGGACCCTAGGGGGTTACTTGAGCCCATTTCAAAAAAATGATTAAATATGAGTTTGGTACTTATTAGTTAAAGATTTGCACGTAGTTCCTCATTTCTCCGCTAGGTAGAAACACTATGCAGTCTCTAACGCTACCTACACGGCTCTCTAAGCAACTTCCTGAGATTAGTTGAGGTTATGTTATTGCCTTGCTACGTGTGCAGAATTTTCCAGCCAAGAACTTTTATGCTCTTAGAGCATACAATTCACCATTTAATTAAGGTAAGTGTATTATTTTCTTGTTAAACCCCTCACAAATGTTATTTAAGCCCAAGATTGTCAATACTTTTAGCTATTTAAGCTATTTATAACAAAGTCTGTGACAGTGACCAATAATCAAATTATAGGGTTACTTGGACCCACTATTTACGTGGCTCCAAGTAACCCTTACAAACTTTTTTTTTTTCATTTATCAACTCTATGACACTGAACTAGACATTTTTATTAGTTTTCGTGTATTTTAAGGAATATAGGCAATGTATTAGACCAACCTTTACCTTTTTCAGGTTAAGACTGGCCATGCCGTCCAAATACAAGAGACTTCCTGGAAGCCGAAAATACAAAGACTTCTCAACTGACCGATTGCAGGAATGCCTGAAAGCAATAAAATCTGGTGAAATGTCTCACAGGAAAGCAGAAGCTCATTTCAAAATTTGCAGATCAACCATAAAACGTAGACTAAAAAGTGAGACACCAAAATATTATTGACACCGTTGAGGATAAAACATCCAATCAATCTAACAAGAGGAAAGGACAAAATAAATCTTCCAATAAGAAGCTGTCATCAAACAGCAAGAAGCAAAAAAGTAAAGAAATGGAATCATCCTCTGAAGTTGCAGATGATTTTAGCCTCCAATCGTCAGGAGATAGTGAGTTCAGTTTTTTGAACAGTGAATTTGATCTTAATGATCTTATTAATTTCCCTTCTACCAGTGGCGTTGGTAATGATGAAGCTATGAATGAACTCTGCAATCAAGATGAAAACATTGTCATGGACAAAAGAGATGAAAATTTAGTTGAAAAGGGACTTAAAGAAAAATTAGTCGAAGGCAATTTTGTTATAGTGTTGTGGGAGAAAAAGGAATTTCCAGGCATCATTACAAAAATTGATGAAAATGGAGCGATTGTTGATTGCATGCAGCGCACTCTAAAAGGTTGGAAATGGCCAGAAGTAAAAGACATTCTTTATTATAAGTGGGGAGATATAAAAAAAAAGATTGATCCTCCTAAAATGTTAAAAAGGGGGCTATTTTCAGTTCAATCAATCAAAGAAGATGTTTAGATAAAGAATTTTTATCTAACTTCATATATTTTTTCATTTATTGTATCGTATTTTTTCATATCCCATGTACTACATAAACCCAACACAAGCTAATAATGCTTTATTATTAGGGATTTATTTTTATATATTATATTTAGGAAAACTAAACCTGGGTCCAAGTAACCCAACCTAAGGGCTACTTGAACCCATTAGAAAAAAACATCCTGAAATTTAGTAAATGAAATAAACCAAATTTAAAGGTTACATGCTTTATTTATGGGTATTCTTTAATAATTATAAGCATTGTTTGATTTCATAACACAATATGTATTGATATAAATAAGGATTTATCTGGAACATTACTAAAATTGGGTTCAAGTAACCCTGATTTACGGTACAAACAAGATTTTCTGAAATTGATATTTTATATTATGTCATGTTCTCAATATTCAAATACATTACAATTAAAAAATATTGATCGAAATTCTGGGAATGAACTGTTAATATGTGCGTAAAAATTTCACTTCCATGCAAATGGGTTGAGCGAAAAAAAAAAAAAAAAGAGAAGTAGCAATAGTATTATCGACATCATGTTTCTGTCTTTTACTTTTGAATTACATTATTACATAGGCGGCTGGTGTACTAAAAAGTGGGGATCAAAAGAAATGTGTGTGTGTGTGTGGGGGGGGGGGGGGGAGTAAAAAGCAGCACCTCTTTTTTTTTTTTTTTTTTTGTATGTTCAGAATTTTGCCATATTATTGGATTGAAATATTTCTGATCAAATGACCTATAAAAAAAAAAAAAAAAGAATCGGAATATGGCCTCAAAAATTCAGACGGATGGCTACTGTAGACATCCCTTCCGATTCAAAGTTAAGCTGTTATGTAATAACCTGACACAAGTCCATTTTTTGGGAATTTTTAGCTTTTATTTTCGGGAAATAAACAAATTCACTGAGTAAAAAATTATTTTCAATTGATCATTAATTTTTAGCTCTGAAAAGTTAGGGGGCAAGGCCCCTTTACTTTTGGAAGTGAGGGAGCAGTCGCTTCTTTGCCCCCCTGTACGAGCCGCCTGTGATGTTTTAAATCAAAGATATTTTCCTTTGCGATAAAGAGCACGCACACACACACACATACACACAAACTGAAGTTAACGACAAGCAAATAATTGTCAAAGAGAAACCATAATTTTTCACGGAAGAAAACCACTGATAAAAGTACTTCACCTTTTGCCATCTGCTCGCGATTTGATAAATGCATCGATTCCGCCAGCATTCTCAAAGAAAATTATTCTTCCGCTACCATGACATTTCTTCCGCTAATGATTATGTTCTTAAATATGAATAATGTGTTTCTGGTTGATATGTTCATTCTTGTAATGAACATAAGCACGAAAATAAAACGTTTTGTTTATGTAAACGTGCTTAAAAATAATGATGAGTTATTGTAAAACATGTCACTAGTCACAGCAAAATATTTTTGCTTTGACAAAATAGAAGAATAGGCTAAATCGTACTGTCTTCAAGATTAACGAATCAGTTGAATGCAATGTATATTTATGTAATGCATGTTATGTTTCGAAGCTTTGTAGATTTCTCTAATATTTAAGAAACAGAAGAGGGTAACAGAATGATTAAGTTTTTCAATGTTTCAAGTATGTATAGAAAATTTTAGCTTTCCTCTTATCTGAAAAATATTATAGTTTGTGATTTCCCCTTCCCTCCCATATAGAAACAAAGTACGGGGGAATTACTAAGACACTTTTCGCAATCAAGATATAAGCTTGCAGCTATAAGATTACTCCGTGTGTGAAAAATAATGATTGTGCGTGAATTTCCTTCGATTCTTAAAGATTTTTTTTCTAAAGTAAATATTATACAAAAAGAGCACTACTGAGTTGCAATAGTTTGAAAACTGTACGAAAAAGCATGCCGTAATCACATTAAAAAATAAATTACCTGTTTAGTAAGAAGTATACACAATTACATAAAAAAAACCCCTTCAAAATAGTACAAAAGTAAAATCCCTAATTATTTTAAAGCAGGGACAATGCCAATGAATAACATATCCTAAAGGAATTGACTGAAGTGTGTTTGTTACAAGAAATTCTTAAGCTTAAAATGATTTAAGGAATATTCCTTTATAATTACTCTATCTGAACGTTATAGGTAAATGATAAAATTTTAAGGAAATATAAACATCCATTTCACAAGAAATTACCAGGAAAAATGCAATAGGTACATGAACAAATAATATATCAATGGTCAAGCGATATTAATGCTCTAGTTTTAGAATGTTTGGAATAAGTTCGAAAGCACGTTTCTTTCACGTTTAAATAAATCTCATTTTATTAAATTTAAGTTTATTATTATCTATATATTTTTTACCCTAAAACCTTTTTAAATCGCTTTCAAATCTGATCGTAATATGCATTACAAATTTTTCTGGAGCTTATCAGAAGTTTCATGACTTAAAAACAATTTTCATACCAAAATTACGTTGAACAAATGTGTGTAAACTTCTCCTATTACTTATTTTGTTCTTAGAACTAGTAATCATAGATGTTTGGAAATTCCTGTTCTCAATTTTCTCCTAATAATCGTCAGTTGCATCGTAGTAAAATATTTTGAAAAACTGGAATTGTTTTGCTTTCCATGACACATTCTAGGATAAATCAAAGGACAGATTTTTCAATCTGTTTAACGTAATTCAAAGTATAACATCGATTACTTATTTTTGTAAAATAATAAAAAGTAGATAACTGTTGGTTTACCAATAAAATATGCTGAATTTTAAATATATATAGGAATAAGTATAAAGTTTAAATATTAATACGAAGGAAAAACTTACATGCCACTCATCATTGTCATCATAATCTGCAAGAAACCCGTGAATTGTAATTTTAGTTGGTAAGGATGAATCGAATATTGATGACTTAACAGATTCTTCATCAGGCAGTAAGGTTTCTGGATCGTTAATATTGGCAGGTGTGAACAATAAATATTTTGTCTGGACATCACTTGTTGGAATCGGACTTAGAGGGCGATAGCGAACATCAAAGAATGGAGGTCCCGTGTTAAAGCAGCCAAGGTCTGAAATGCATTTGTTCTGAGGAATGACTGAAAGAGAAGAGAAAATTAAGAAGTTAGAAGGAATGATTTCATTTTTTTTGGATCAAATTTGTACATAAATAACTAGTTAAAAAAATAAAGAAAGTAAAATCAAGTTTGGATGTCTGATATCTTTTTAAGTGTAAGACCATCCAATGTTTTTTCTTTCCTATTCAAATGACTTTTTTTTGTAATTATATTAAATTTGTTTAAAGAAAAGATATGAACACGAGTAGTTATTTAATTTTAAATATAAACCCATTCATGCCTGACATTTTTTTTTCAAAGATATTTTATATACTGGTTACAAACAGTTTTTAATAGACAGGAAAAATAATAAAAAAAATATTATGCAAAAAATAATTGTTTTATTAAGGAAAGAAAAATCGCCCCTTAAAAGTTACGATAGACTCCAGAGGGTACATACTTTTTTTACTAAAATTTTTTTTCTGCCTATGATATACTATTTAAAAAGACATTTTATAAGAAGAAATAAAATCAGCAATTAACATAAACTGGGAAGCTGGGAATAATTTTGAAAAGTTAGCTTTTTTTATTTGAGATTGTGAACGATGTCATTTTTGATTAAGATCATATTAAAACTGCTACAGAACACACTTTACAATGGTTATGTGCTGCAATCTGTTAATAACGAATTGAAACAATACCAAGGTACTAATAGAACACTATTATTTGGTTGAAATGTTCATTTTGGGGAAATTCAGACTTTTTTTCGGACCATCCCTAAAAAGGGACGCTAGGCATTAATGGGTTAAAAAGTAAATGTTCAGGTTACCAGAAATTGAAATCATTTCGGTCCTATTCAAATAAAATGAAATAAAGATACAATTTCAAGTTACTCTCAGCAGAAAAAGTAATTAGTCAGGATAACTGAACCGAAAAATGTTATGGTTGTAGGCCTCCCTCTCGTTTAATTACAGTAGCGTTTCGTTTTGGCCATTTAACCCAAATGATTTTGCTGCACTTCTTTTGTTATCTCATGATGCTAACATTCACTTACTGTTTTCTTAATTTTTTTTTCTACATTTGCACTTAAAAAACAAGTTTGGTTTTAAAATTTTAGGTGTGGTATCTCAAAAAAATGATAGATTTCCAAAACGTGTAGTACTTTTTTGGACCAGTAGTGCCATAGTAAAAGCCTACGGTTGTGACTGTTGGCATTTAGTATTAAAACTTGCCAAACTTAAGCAAAATACAGCTCTTTTATTTGATGCCTTTTTAAAAATTATTTATTTTAAAATTTCATGGAGCGGTTAGTGATTTTTGTAATCTAATTTATTAATTGATGGTTTTTGAAATTTGATGGAACTTTTAAAAATGCTGTGGTGCCTTTTTTTTTTTTTTTTGAAAAGTCCCAACAACAATGCTTTCGTAACTGTGCCCAAGTCCTGATGTAGCCAAAAATCCACTAAAACCGAAAAACTCTCCCAGTCATATTCATAAAACTGTACCATATGATGATCATTTCAATTTGTGCATTATTGTTCCGATTAAGAGATTGTGGACTAGAGGCCGAATTTCTGGCAATAATTATTTTATTTTATCTACATCAGCAAAGCCAAAAGTTGTATATTTCTTTTACTCTCTATTTCTTTCCTACTTCAAGTGAAGTGCATTACAGAAAACGTAAAGCTTTGGACATACTGTTTATTATTGTCCATAGATAAGTCAGTGCTTGACAAATTGCATTTGGTGATGGTGGTCTTCGAATGCATTAATAGTTAGAAGAACAGACGCTTTTAGTACGCGTCAATTGGTGTTGAAACTATGTTAGCATTTTATTAGACTCTGTATTAAAACCTATTTCGGTCATGATTTTTTTTAGATCGTTCTTCAACAGTTCAAATAGAGATTTCAAACACACGACGAATTCTCTTAACATTATTTATAGTTATATTATATAATTCCACCAGAAAAAGTTACGAAAAAGTTGAAAAGCAATTAAATCACACAAATAAATCAAACACTGAAATTTTCACTTTCTGTTCGTTTACATTTAACTGTCTTCATTCGACAATAAGTAAAGCTGAAATGCTGTGCCTTAGAGAATCGTACATGAGAGAAATTGTTCGAAGTTATTCTAAGCGATATGATTGTTTTCCGAATCAAATTATTTTGGAATTAAGAAAACGCAGCTTTTTTAATAAAAATGAACTCTGCTCTGGTAACATGAGGGCATGGCGTCCAGTAAGAAAAGTAGTCATACGGCTTATGTACAAAACACTTTTTCTCAAAAATGTTTCTATTAAAAAATTTTATAAGAAAAGAATGAACTACTCATTTACAACGGAATTCTTACTTTTCCAAGCAACTTTTACTTGATTTTAATCTATGACTCTTTTATTGAGAAATGAGTAAAAACTCATATTATTTCATTCAACGGTTATCTCACCACTCATTAAATAAATTGTAAGTCTTCATAAAATCTAGGAATAGTTAGAGTGTGCATTTATGCCCGTTTTTTTGCAATAAAAATATGATTTTGAACGTTTTAGTACTGTTTATAAACAATCAAAAACAAATGCATACAAAATTTAAATGAACCGTTCCCACACCAAGGTAGTAATGACGATTCGAAAAAAAAATATTTTTCATCAAGTAGTATTTTTAGAATAGAAAATAAATTACTCGTACTTACAATTTAAGGGATTTGTTATTAGATCTCCTTTGAACAATGGGCCAAAATCTAGTGTAACCGCTTTTTGTATCCTGATAAATACAATAATGCAAATTAATATAGTGATTTTCATTATAGACAGAAAGTTCTAGCGTTCTCTACTTTGCACGAAAGCTCGAAAAATGTTTCAAAACCCTTTGACATTATCAGAAGGTTTGAATATTGGAATTTAGTACATTTTATACATCAGAATAAAAATAACGTGCAGTGTATTCATAGAACGAAGTATTTGTTCATGACATGTTCTATTATTTTTTAGGAAAGATAAATCGTTCTTCCTGTTTCGTCACCCTCGAAATGATTGCGTGTCCCTTGGAAAAAATGATGGAAAAGTAATTTAGTGTCATCTTTGAACCGACGAAACAGTCGGAATCACAAAATGGAAAATTTAAACAAAAAAATTTTCTATTGTACGTCATTAAAAGAATGAAAGTTTCTTCATTGCTTTCATTAAGCATTTTTGTTAGAAGTAATTATTTTTATACGAAATTTACTGATGCAACATCTTAGTATAAGAATTCCCTTTGTAGACCTAATAGCTTCACAATTTTTGCCTTTATATGATTTATTCTGATTCTAGTTTTCTTGGAAATTTTCACTTCAAAGTCTGTATTCTATTTCTTGATAATCTCTAGCTATCCCCGATGCTGTATCTGTATAACCAATAAGTTTTACTTTTTTTTGTGACAAGTGATAGCTTGCTGTTTTATTTTGGTTAGAGTCTTTGCTTGCTTTCAGTTTTCCTCAGGTTTGTCTGAAACTTATTTTTTACTCTTCTACTTTTTTAGCAACTGTCGGCTCTTTGGTTCAGTGCCCTTTTTAATCAGCGTGTTTTTACTTAGTGTTGCTATAAATATTTTGCATTTCGTTTGTGTTTTTCTCCACCAATGTTTCTTTATTCACTACAATGTAGGACCTCTTTTAAAATCTTTCCCAAATTAAGCTTTGCTTAAATGGCTCATGTATTCATACAAAATTATTGAATGTTCCTCCCATCTTAACGAATCATTAAAGATATAGAGAAGTTATCGAGTTTCACTTTTCAAAATGCACTAAATATTTTGAGGAAACTTTTTTTTTCTTTTATGTATTTGTAAATTCAAAAAAGAAATCTCCTAAACATACACGCTTTAGAAATTTGTGACCTGCAAAAATACATTAAATGAACATATTGGAATTCCAGTTTTATTATCAATACAGCAATTTGATTAGAATCCTATTTTACTGTAACTCACCAGTCCACTCTTTATCCTAATATAGAATTTGTCAGCTCCATTTCATCGACTTGTCAGAGTTGTACGATCCCATTTTTACAACCCAATCTGCAAGGTTCATGATAAGTAGTTTCACTTTCTCCAATCAGGTAGTGTCACAAACCTTTATTTGCCGTACATTTCACCTAGGTATTCGTTTCTATGGCTTACTCTAATGCCGGGTCTAGGGATGAGCAAGTCGGGGTCCTATCTCCATGCATCATTTTCTGAGGGGTGGCAAGAGAGGACTGAAGTGCGGTACCGAAAAGGAAGACCCCTTCAGAGTCTAAAAAGAGCTTAAACCGGGGTTTTTCGTCATTAAATTTCGGAAAATTTCAAAATTAAAAATTCCGAAAATTGGATCTGATCTCCACGTCCATCTTAATATCCAGAATGATAGGTTAAAATTGTTTATAGGATTTAATTTCGAAACACATTTGAAAGAGAATCGTTTACCTCCCTCTTCGCCTTAACATGGATAAGCACAGCTTAAAATGCCGTTTTTTGAACTTAAATTTTAAATAATTTCCGGTAAGGATATTGTTTAGCGCCACCGAAACTAGCTTTTAAGCGTGTTTTTAGTGAAAAGCTGTCGAAACGTTCACTCTTATCCTTAACATCTCCAAGAATTACTTAAAACCACGTTTTTGTAGTAGATAAAATGTCGAAAAATTTCCCGGAATAGCCTTGATTTCTCTAGTGTCCCCACACAGAGTAAAAATGTAGTTTTAAGTTTGCAAGCACTAATCGCTTTCACTGTCATTTCAAGATCATGCTACACCTGCCTAACACGTCTGGCCAGTGGTTATAACCTTAAAATACACAGATGGAGAAAAAACCTTTCCCCAGTGTACCAAATGCCACCAACACCGTGCTTCCCCCAAACACATTTTGGACTGTCTCGGATTTACCAAACAGAATATTTACTCGTCTCCTCTGCTGGTGGCGGACTTCTTCAGGGTCAATGGTTTATTTGAGTTGGTCTGACTACGTCAGACTAAGGCCCTATATAGCAGCTCTACGTCAGACCAGTTGGGAGATAATAAGAAGAAGAAGACTGTCATTTCAAGATATAGTACAACATTTAACATCAAAAACTTTTATGAAAACAGTTCCCAAACCCTGAAGTTTCTTCCTCATTTCGTAAATTTCGTCGTTTCCCTCAATTTCGTAAGTCTAAATATGTTACATAAATATGAGGGATAAAAAGAAAGTCAAAAATAAAAATTCTACCAGTGCAAAAAAAAGCTATCACTGCCTTGGAACTTTATGGCTTTTTCTTGTGATCTCTTGGGAATAGATTTAATCAACAAAACCTAAGAGAAGCGTCAATAAAAATGTTCAACTATGAAGAGTATGAGGGATTTTTTTTTTTTGAATTAAGAATTTTTTTTTTTTAAGGTTAAAATTCTTTTTCTGCTTTCGAATCAAACTGAAATGAAAACAGTTGCACATTCGTGATGTTTTTTCAAATAGTCTCGTACATATTTATATTAATAGAATACAAGGAAGAAGTTGCATAACAAAAGCTTTGCACACAGGGGTACAAAAGATAGTTCGTGTATTGTACCTGTTTCATGTAAACGCGATCTAATAACCAAGGGAAAAACATGTGACCATGATATTTTAATGGCACGCTACAGGATGGAATGCTGCTGAAGAGTAGGCAGATTCAATGTTTCATTATAAGCTACAGATTTTTTTTAAATTCAATCTAGGTCAGAGGTGTCGCAGAGGCAGCTTACTGCCTAGTATTTTGGGTGGAAAAAAATCGATTTTTTGATTTCGAAATCGCGTTAACCCTCAAAAGTTGCAGATTGATATCTTTGAATGGGAGAAAATAATAAAATTCTACGTTGATATCTTCAGATCGCTCATGAAGCTGAAAATTTAAAAAAAATATGATGAAATTGAAATTTTCAAAATATAATAAATTTAATTCTTTGTAATTTTGTATGATGCAACAACCGTAAATTGTTAGTATATAGCGTATAGTTTGAACCTGAAAAATATTTTAAAGCTTTTACCTAGGATCTTTAGTTCGAGCATGCGCCTTAAATTGGGCTAAAATTAAGGCCTAGCCTTAATAGGGATTAGCAGGGTTTTTTTGCGGCCTTCGTAAAAACTGCTGTGTTAATATTTCACTGTTTAAATTACAACAAGTCAAAAATTAATTAAAAAAAATGCATGTAAAATAGTTTGGGGTTTGTTCAAAATAAGACATATCGCACTGGTAGAATGAAAGCGCATTTCTCTATGACCCCCCTTTCATTCTACTTGTGCGAAATCTCTGTGTCGCCCTGTTTTTAGATGCCAGCTTAAAGTGCAGACTCCAAGTCTAGAAATATTGATTACTTTTGCTCAAGTTGAGATATTTTCATTAATTTTAAACTTTGCGCGTTTTTTAAATTCAAGTAAATTGGAATACACTGGATTAACAAGTTATGGTCCCCTCGTTTAGTTTTGGTCACATTAAAAATGGATTATGGTCGTGCCAGTTGAATTTACTTTCGTGGAGTACACAAAAAAAAATATTCAAAAATATGAATAACGCTTCTTTTTTCCAATGTAATCCCACGAATTTAAAGTATCTTGACATACCTATTCGAATAACATTTAAATAAATATATTGATAACAAATAAATAAATAGCACTATTTGACTGCTACGTTTTTAATTTAGCTTTTTCGAAGTTAGAAAAATGTTATTTTTCAACAATTGAATTGTAAATTAATCATTTTATTTTTAAAACAGTGTTAATAAAAGTAAATGATAAAAAAATTTTAAAAGCTCGATGAAATTAATTCCAAAAACATTTCTTATACTTAATTGAACTACAATTTTGTTATTGTTTCCACATAATAATTGTTTTTTGCATATGGTAATAATTAAAATGTCAAGTGTTGCAGAATATAAAAATGTATAACATACATCCCCCCCCCCCAGAAAATCGAACATTTTGAAGTTTAACAGTCCTTAGACCCCTTAAAAATTTAACCTCAGTTCACAGGTTGCCCGCTTGATAATATTTGTCTGCTAGTAGATCAAGTGATTCTAATGACTCGTTTGATTCTAATGACTCGAATTCTGCATCATTTTTAAAAACTACTTTTTAAGGGATATTGTGGAAATTTGTTTCATGTTTTCTAATTAAATTGCTTTACATCCAATCAAATCTCGTTTTTGTGAATTTCGGTCATGTATACCACCCCTTCAGGGCCGGATTACTAAATAGGCAGCGTAGGCAGTTGCCTATGGGCCCCGGGGTTTTAAAGGGGCCCCGAGAAATCCTGAAGATATCCTTTTTTAACTTTAGATGACACTGAGCTAAACGTTAAGAACATTTTTCGATGCAATACGCGAATAGAACTTAAGTAAACGTTCATACTTCCATCCAACTTCTTTCTCATCATCAGGGCATAATTTCTACCAAAAGAGGTGCAAGCGCCCAAAAGTATCCACAACTTATTGTATCCCGTGAATAGCACGAATATCGCTTATAATATTAAATTTCGTTCGTGCAAGAGTTTTACTCCCTTTGCAAATAAATCCTTGCTCACCATTAACACTATTTATACCTGTAGCATAATCAATCATTATGATTGGTTATGTATTTTATATTAACAATTTTAAATGATAAAAATGTATTTGCACAATATATATCAGTTATTTAAAATCTCATTGATTAAATCCATATGGTGTGAAGGGGCCCCTCATTTCAAATGACTATGGGCCTCCAAATCTTTAATCCGGCTTTGCACCCCTTTTCCGTCCCCCTCCCAATCCTGTTTCTCTGAAATAAGTTTAAAATACCAACCATGTTTTTATTCAAAAAAAAAAAAACCCTTAATTAAAATAAGGATGATATCTCAAACAAGAAATTCATCTAGAATTTTAAAATATTTTCAGTTTTTTTTTCCTGAATTTGTGACGCAATGCCATTCAATTAAAAAATGAGACAATTAGTTATAATCTTTAAAAGTTTAAAAACGAAAACCTCTGCAAAAAATAAATAAAATATGGTTTTCTGAAATGAGTAGAAATTTATTAGCATTGTAATTTTTTTAACTTTAGAAGCATTGAAACTTTATGGATCTTGATTATTTCAACTTCACCTTCACATGATAAAGCTTAAAAATCCCAAAATTATGAATCGGCATCTTTTTTGCGCATACAAAATGCTAGATGGCGCCACCAGCTAAATAACTTGATGCTCCACATTGTAATGCGTTTTATTTACTTCGTGATTTAAAATAAACTAAACTAAAAAAAAAAAAAAAAATCAACTTCATAACACATCAACTATGCTTTTAAAATTTATTCAAAAATTTAATGCAACAGATGAAACTGAGAAAAATGTTACGTTTCATTGAATTTCAACAAAAGTAAACATACAGTGCGTCTCGAAATGATAGGTCCACTCTTATTTTTCAAAATTTTGACTTTTTGATAGTGGTTATGTATCTGTAATTGCTATAACTATGTTTCATGAAATTTCTTAAAAATAAATCATTTCTTCTTATTTGATGCAAATTTTAATTTTCAGACCGTTTCAAAAAGATAGGTCCGCCTTCAGAAAATTTGTCCCAACCACGTTTATTTCCAAAAATTTGCATAAGTATCGTTGCTTAGTCTTACTACGGGATTATGCTTGCTGCTGTGGAGGTATTTAAACAGATTTGAACAGCACTTAGTAGTCAAACAAAACGGGTTGTCGTTGCAGTCTTTCGCTGGTTGAGCAGGGGAAAATTGATGCATTTAAACAGTCTGCAAAATCGAATAGAGAAATAGGTAAGCTTTTAAACAGATCGCAAAGTGCTGCAAACAATTTTTTGCTATTTAAAAATGCTTATAGCAGTAAAAAAATCATCTGGCCCCCATCAAAAGTGACACCCCGACAACGAAGCACTATCGTAAGGGACCTAAAAGCTGGAAATAATGAGACCATCCACTTTGGTCAAACAACTAAACCCTTCAATATCAAAATCTACAGTCCACAGAGCGGTAAAGAAGTTTGGCAATTTAGTTTACGGGAAAAGGAAAGCGGCTCCGAAATTGACTAAAAAGCACAAAGAAAAGAGATTGAAATTCGCGCAGGAAGGGATGTCCTGGAAACAAGGTAGGCATCGTGTGATATTCAGTGATAAAAAGGAATTCAACCTGGATGGCTCAGGTGGTTGGCATTATTACTGGCACGATCTGCGTAACGATAGACAGATATTCTCGAAGAGGCAAGCTGATGGTGGTTCCGTTATGGTGTGTGCCCGATTCAGAGGGACAGGAAAAACTGATATAGCATTTGTTGACAATCGTTTGAATGCTGCTGGCTAACACAAGCTGTTTGAACAATATTTTCTTCCACAATCAGAACCCATTGGGGGCTCATTCTTCATGCTCCAACCGGACAATGCTACTCTGCACTCTGAAAAGTCCACTTTTGAATGGCTTCTGGATAATGTTGTACATATTATCGATTAGCCACCCAGCAGGCCCCGACCTGAATCCAGTAGAAAACATGTGGTTTATACTCGCAAGAGCTGTGTATGCAGGCGGAAGGCAGTACAACAGTACTGCAGACTTAAAAAGGGATATTTTCTCCGAATGGTCAAAAACCGGGACAAATTGTTTGTAAAAACTTGTAGAAACCATGCCAAATAGGATTTATGAGCTTATTCAAAAAAAAAAAAACTGACATTTCTTATTAATTCAACATTTATTTAATGCTTGGTTCAGTGGACCTATCTTTTTGAAACAGCTGTTTCATCTAATTTTAGTTTCCCTCATTATTCCTATTATTTGTAAATTATTTATGAGCTATTTTACATTGAATGAAGTAATGTAGTTTATAAAATAGTACTTTGTACACAATACAACCTTTTTCTACCAGCATAACTTTCGTTTTCATAGGTGGACCTATCATTTCGAAACGCACTGTAATTGTAACTGCTTGTATTTGTCTACTAATCAGTTTGAAATTAAAAACAAAATTTCAAGAGTGTTCCCGAAACGCAAAAGGGTTCAGAACCATTGGTCTATGTGCTGCTGCCATGGAAGTAAATAAGGTTAATTTTTTAATTACGTAAAATGAGATGTCGAAAGGCTGAAAGGGAGGGGGGGGGGACTGCCGTGTGGAATTTTTTAATCGAAAGAGGGACGAATATTAAAAAAGCTTAACTTCCCTTATTCGAAAGATATTTATTTGTCAAATATTTTATTGACAATTTGTTAAAGGAGTACATTTGCTCTAAAAAAGTGTTTCTTTTTCGATGTCATGAACTTTGAAAGTAGGTTTATTTCTTTAAAAAATTGGCGACCAACCGACGTAGGAGCTTGCTACTAATTCACAGTAGATATTTATCTGTGGAAAATTGAGTGGCTCCATTTTAAAACTAAAATATATTGCTAAATGTGATACCATTTTGAAACAAATTCGCATCATAAAAACATAGAGTTACACCTTTTTTACTACGAACGACACAATTATTATAGATCCAATCTCTAATCATAGAATGATACTTTTAAAAAATTGGAAAAAAGAACTAGTTTAACAATATTGTTGTTTTTTTATGACTAAATTGGGTGAGGCAAAAAATCTTCTGAAATAAACTTGGTGTCAAAAACAGTTAAGACACAAATAATCCGCAAAGTTAACATCTGACTTAAAGAAATCAGTTCCTAGATGACAATAGTTTTCAGCAAAACAAACAACTTCACTATTATTTCACTTACTACTACTACTACTACCACTACTACTTCTTCATCCTCTAATAATAATAATAATAATAATAATAATAATAATAGTAAACCGCTCTTATATAGATTTGAATTGCATTCTCGTTTACCATTTTTGCAACAATATCTTGGAACGTGTTGCATTGATGCAATAACGTCTTCCCTTTGAAATCCCAGACTCCATTCCAAAAGCGAGCTTCTTTTCCTACTGGGAGATTTCGCTGTCGTTTCGACTTTTCCAGCGGCGCTAACAATGGGAAGATTCCTACGCCTCTTGAATTCAAAATGAGTCGGTCTTCCTAATGGGAATTACTATATAAAGAATTCGTGTCATCATACCAGGGAAGAGGAGTATTTTGATGATTTTGAGCTGCAGTACTTATGGAATATCTTTAATGCAGTCCCACTTGAGTGATATCTTCAATGAAGTGCTCTGTTTTCTTGCGCAGTTATTGCTTGAGTTCATTTAAGCTTTAATCGACTGCAAAGAAAAATAATGTTTATTCATATGGTATGTTTGTGGCCTTTTTTTGGAAATCTAAGATTTCTCTCTTTGAAAAATTTAGATTTTAAATCAATCGAGTGTGGTCCATTTTAGCAAGCGTACCTTCGTTATATCCTTTTTATTCTTTAAAAAGAGAAAAAAAAAATGTTTTCGAAAATTAGCAATTTTCAAATAATTCATATTTAGTTAATTCCGTACTAAAATTCTTAATCATTAAAATAATTCACTAGCTTTATACCCGGCGTTGCCCGGGTGCGTATTAATACAACATAGCAAAGTCCAAAACTCCGCCCATGTGATTTCTAGTGCATCAAAGAAACTCTGGCCTAAGAGTGGTTAAAATCTGGAAGAAAAACAAGATTCTCGGAAAGTTCACAAAAAAAAAAAAAGCATCAAGTAAAAGCGAAAATGTATGAGGTTTTTAATCCACATTTTTGCATAATTCCTCTAATAGGAGGACTAAAAAAAGCTCGCAAAAGTTAGAATTAAATATCCGTAATTTTATCAAGTTGTATGCTTAAAGGTTCATGTCGATTACAAATATAGGCCTAGAAAGGCCATTTTATTAATGCAACAGACCTCTTATTTGGTTGAATTCAGTCCGCATGGTTGTACAAAAAGTTCTAGGTACAAACTCCCAAAAGAACTTAATTATCACGGAAAGTTCACAGAAAAATAGCACCAGCTAAAAGCGAAACATGTATAAGGCTTTTAATCCATGTTTTTGCATAATTCCTCTGAAAGGAGGATAAGAAAAAATTTTCTGTATCATACATATTTTGCGCCAAATGAGAACATGAATTATAATTGTTCTTGACTTATTTCATGCTAAAATGAAATAGGTGAGTCTTGAAATGAAAATTCATTGTTCTAATTTTAATCTTTGTTGGAAAATGCTAATATTTAAATACCATAAATTTTATCAATTTGTAACCTAAAGGCTCATGTCGATTAAAAAAAATAGGCTTAATAATAGGCTAGATTCCTATAAAAGGGTCATTTTTTGACAAAAAATTTGAATTTGAGCTTTTTAGATTTTTTAAAATTTCAAGACCCCGCCTATGAGAATTCTAGGGCATCAAGGAACCTCTGTGTCAAGTTTGATGAAAATCTGACGCAAACTGTGGATTTGTATAGAGAACAAGTATACAAACAAACATACAAGCATTCACTCATTTTTATTGATATAGATTGTTTAAAGGAAATGATGTCAAAAAGGAGTTATGTTATTGTTGTCTTTTTTTTGGGAAACACTATAGAAAGATTGGGGGCCATTGCCTTGAGAGGTTGGAATTCTATAAGTTATTTCAATACATCACAACTCAAGAAAGCCAGCCACCTTGTTAAGTGGCCAGAGAAGTCTGACCCGCTTGGTAGGTTTCAGGTTCGAATCCTGGCTCCGGCATGGATGTAATTTCTCTCTCCTTCTTGTTGTTCTTTCTTTTTTAAACTTCTGGATTATGTGTTTGGGGCCAGGTCTGATGGACATGATTTTTATTTTATTCAACATTCAAAGTGTACGAAAGAATGGTATGAACTTGCTGCAATTTGTGAGAATTGATGGAGATTGCACTTTAGTCAGGGCTTAACTATAGCATGGAAGTTCAACTCCTGCACATTCTCATTTTGGTGAGTTTTCTGAAGATTAAACGGAATTTCAGACAATGTAGACATCGATATCAGTTCTCAATTGTATTTGCCTAGACGATTTTTTTTCTTGAAGTTCAATCAGGGTATTTTGAAACACGTTTAAGCATTTTTGCGACGTGATTATCTCCAGGAATTATGCATTTTTCCGTAGGCAAAAAAGTTATTCAAAAAAGATTGCAAAGATGCAAATAAATATTGACACACAGAATGGAGCCAGATGAAAGATACGGCTGATTAGAATTTAGGTTAATTACTCCGACGAGGTAAGTAAATCTTTTTGTTTTCTTAGCAACCGTGACTGTTATATCTTAAAATTTAGACAAGGTTTGTAGCAAATGTAGGTATGTAGTTATCGACTAATGGGAGCTGGTTTTGTATCGTTTGTTTGACGCCAATCCATCCAAGGGGTTGGATGAAGTTGTACTGGAGAAACCTAAATGTGTAATAAAAAAATAGTCTTTCGTATAAGTCGGAAAGAAGATTTGTTTTAATGAAGTTTTAAGTACCTTGATTTAAAAAATGTAGCTATTTTTATATTATTTTCTTAATATTATTAAAGTTGTATCGTTTTTCTAAAGATTTTTTTTTCACATCGACAGTTGTCAAAATCCTACCCTAGTAATGGGTACTGTTTTTTTAAGTAATATTTTCGTCGATGCTCTTTGACGAAGAAAACAAATTTTAAAAATATTCACTCCAATAAACTTCTATAATACTTTCAAAGACATAAATTATTCAGGCATGAATTTATGTGTGATCATCACTATTTTATTTTTCACTCTGTCTGTAACAAAGAAAGTTCATATTGACATTTAAGATAAAGTTCATCATCAAAAACACTTTTATCCATTGTTATCTCTTTGTGTTAGAATTTCCAGAGTTTTGAATCCTTCCTGTCATCGTGACATTTCTTTTTAGCATTTCCCAGATCATCTTTTTTAGAAACATTCTTTCTTTTTTTTTATGGCACATTTCATTCTTTCAGTTTTTTCAGCCATCAAACTTGTGTCCAAAATACAAATTTGGCTTCTATTCTCTCTTTTGAAATAGAAGTTTTTGTAAGCCGAGTTTTCGATTTCTTTGAAAAATTGAGAAACGAGCTTAAAGTTATCGTCAAATGTTCGATATTTTTGAGTTTCCTAAATATTTCTATTATTTTATTAATACGCTATTATTGTATGCCACTTCAATTCTGATGAAAATTTACTGATTTTGGGTATTATTTGCCAAAAGAATCCTTAATAAGGTCATTAAAATTTATCTTGTGTCGACAGCACATTCGAGTAAAGTCAATGCAATTAATACAAATACAATAAAAGACAATGAATACTGTACATACGTATTTAAAATTTATAAGTAACCAATTCTTTAGCTCTAGAAAAGGAGATACAACTGACTTTCGTTTATCAAATACCAAAGAGGAAGGCAAAATAATTTGAATTTCAAACTAATGAAAAAGCGTTGTTAAGATAAAAAAAAGGTAAAATTAACTGTAAAACTGAATAGTATTCAACGGAGGAATGAAGATATATGATAAACTTACAACAATATTTGCTTTCATCAATAATATTTTGCTTTGTATGACAATACAAAGCTTTTCGATCATTCTAATATGCCTTTTAAAGTATTTTTTCACTTACAAACACATTATAAAGAAAAGGACAATTCAATAAATGAGTCTGCCACCTTGTCTAGTAGTTAGAGACGCCTGACCGTGATGCGGTGGTCTCCGGGTTCAAATCCCGGCTCCGGCATGGACGTACTTTCTCTCTCTCCTTTCATTGTCCTTTCTGTGTGTGAAAATGTGTTATGAATTGGATTATGATGTTCTGTTTTAGGATTGCTGTCTTACAAATGAACCTAGACCTAAACCACTTTAGCATGAAATAAAATTAAGTTAAAACTAATTTCTGATGTTGAAAATACAAATTATTAAAGAAAATCGACATCACAATTGCTCTCTACAGCTCAAATAAAACAGCTATCAAAATGGCTAAAAGAAACACATACATTCTGAACAAAAATCACTTCTCAGAGTAGTAACAGTCTATTCATTTGAGAATCAACTTGATCGTAGTTGAGTGTACACATTTCGACAACTTCTTCAAAGTGTTTTTAAGTGGAAAAATTCTGTTGACAAATGTGTAAAATCATTAATTGAAAGGAAAATAGTAAGAGCATAACAATTAATTTAATTTTGTTCCATAAACATTAGAAATTAAACTTTAAAAATCAAGATGTAAAATGCACACATCAACTACATCCTGTCTCCCCAACATTTTTTATCGTCCATGTCCATTTTCTTTCCACCCAGTGCTTTCCGTTCTAATGTATTAACTCTAACGCTCTATTTCATTATTAAGTTTGTAACTCAATAGCGAAGCTTTGAAGTCCCAATTCATTTCAGGAAAATTTCAGCGTGTCGTTCTCAACAAGTTTCACTTTTACCAGCTAAAGCTTATTTGCCAATGATTAGCTTTGACTGCAATAACGATAATGAGATTTACAAATTGATGAACAACTTCATCTTTATTTTAACGACACCGTCTGCTCACTGCATGAATTGTTGCACCAGTGCTCCACTTTGTCATTTTATGGGGAGTTAATGCGGCTCAAAGCTTGTTAGGTTTATTATTTACCCTAATTGTGTTTTATCATAAAACTAAACTAATTTCTAACTTGACTAAATACGAGTATTATACATAACTCGTTATTGAATTAATTGTAAACCACATAAGAGGCACTTAAAAGCAAATGGATGTAAGCATGGATGTCTTTAACAATATGGAGGCCCTGGGCAGATTACGATAAGGGTGTCCCTATGATCTAGCTAGAGCCCTATTTTGGAAGAATAGACAAATTAAGTTGATAAGCGAGGTTCGAGATTGATTGCATTTCTTAACAATGCCATATTAACCCACTAATGCCTAGCGTCCCTTTTAAGGAACGGTCCAAAAAATGTCTGAATTTAAAAAAAAAATGATCATTTCAACCAAATAATAGTGTTCAATTATTACTTCGGTATTGTTTCAATTCATTATTAACAGATTGCAGCTTATAACCATTGTAAAGTGTGTTCTGTAGCTGTGTAACCAGAATACAAAATATCTATGGAAAATAATCTTTGGAAATGTCCGGCATTAATGGGTTAAATAAATGAATAATATAATCTAGTACACAAAAGGGGAACTCTTTTCGCACTTTCAGTTAATACCGTTCGAATGTTTTTTGAAATAAATATGTTTTTAAATATCAGTTTTCTTGGTAATCTGGTAGAGACTGGGAGGAGGGGGTGGGGGGGGGCTAGGGACGTTCCTAGAGTGCCCAGTGGGAAAGATGGGTCCGGATGTAAGTGCACTTTGCAAAGTTTTGAGCTAAACGTGTTTAAAGTTCAGATCCTGGGTAGGCTTTCATTGATTTTTTTTGTAATATTTTTGTATAACGACACTTATTAGAGGTTTTAATACCATCTTGTCCCAGAAAAGAGGAGACGTTCTCCAATCATCGGTACTAGTCAGCTCGAAGATTGTAATTTTTGCACTTACATTCCTTTGTTGTCATTGTCTCATATGAGGACTATTTCTGATTGCAATAATAAGTGTTTGGTTATTTTATGAAACAGATTGCAGATCGCAACACCTACTTAGGATATGTTTAAAGCAGTCAATAAAATTCAAATCAAAAATTTGAGGGAAGAATAAAGGGGCATGCAGCTTTGAACGAATAGCTTTCGTATACCACCAATATTTCTACTTTAAAATTTTTCATTTAAATTTTGTTGACTGTTTTAGAATTAATCTAAATATAGCGTATGCCGATCGATTTCAATCTTTGAGTTTTGGGGGTCTAGTCTCTGCCCAATCCGTAAAAATTCTCCGCATTCAAAACCAACCCGTGACGTCATTTTAACGTATGTAGCGAGACCCGCTAGTCTCTGCCCTTTTTTTCCGCACGCAAAATACGTACTCGAAAATGTAAACATACGGAAAATTTACGCCGTCTTCTTTCTGGCGGAAAACCATTTTGCGTACTTAAAAATCAAGATGGATGCCGCGTTTGCTGCGTTGGATTAGCAACTAGAAGACGTTGAAAGATTGGAAACGATAGAATGAAATGGTGTTTAAAGACCAATTCAATGCTTTCGAGCTTTCAGATCGCAGATTTGTTAAACTTTTCAGGTTAACAAAAAATTTAGCGATTGACCTCACGGAAGATATTAAAGATAGTTTTCCCGCCGGAGGACTACCAGCTCACTTGCGGGTAAGTACTTTCTTCATTATTTTGCAAACAAAACATCATTTTTAATGCTTTGCGTCCATTTATAGAGTAGTAGCAAATCTTGTTCGCGCATTACGAAAATTGCTGTTTATTTTTTTTCGCACAGATTCCTTTTATTCAACCATATTAAATCAACCAATACCAATCAACCAAATCAATCATTTTCATGTAACTTTCGGGAATCCTACCCTTGAACAGTGCCGTATTTACGTATGGGCTTGATGGGCTATAGCCCAGGGCGGCACGATTGGGGGGGGGGGCACTTTTTTCATGCAAAATGAAGACTTTTTTTTTTATAGACAGCAGGGCGGATCGGCCGCGAGAATTACATCAATCAATTGAATTAAATACTGTTCTTTGTTAATAACGCTGTGTGACCGGGCTTTGCACGATTTACCTTGAAAATACAGTTTATGTGAAGTAAATAAAAAAGTGTTTTTTTTTTACAACTCTGAAATTCAACACCTCCAAGTGGGGGAGGGGGGGGGAGTTTCAAAAGTCCAGAGCGGCCTCACGTCTATTTTTTACATTAAAAAATCTATTATTCATAATTAATCAGTAATTAATTTCTGAAATTCGTTAAAAAAACATTTGTTTTTCTTGCTGGTAGTGTTGTAAAATATTATAACTCAAGTTCTATGAGAGGTACAGAGTTGCACATTAGCTCATTTTAAGAACAATTATATGCGCTTTAATTTGATTTGTAATGACAATATTTCGAGGAAAAATTTTCTCACAAAAAAAAAAAAAAAAAAAATAAATAAATGACACTGTCAATTAAAAATTTAGGCCCAAGGCCGACAATACTTTAGAGGCCCCCTTCTATGCTCTCCCTTTTCAAGTCACCAAAAAAAATCTTTTTCGCAGTGGCGATACGAGGGGGGGGGATAATTAAATAATACTCCATAAATGGACGTAAAGCATTAAAAATGTTTTGTTTGCAAAATAATGAAGCAAGTATTTACCCATCCCCCCCCCCCAAGCTCAATGGCGCGAATTCCCCCCCAAAAAAATTTCACAACCCTCTTGTGCTTTTTATTTTTTTTTCCTCTTTTTTATTTCTTTTTTCTAATATTATTTATTTATTTTTTTAATTATAACTATTATTTTTTCATGTATTAACTTTTTAAAAGTACAAATTATGCGCAGAATATGATGGCTTTTTTTCTCTTCCACACATTTCAAGCACACCCACACACACACACGAAAAAAAAATAATAATTTAAATAAAAAACTAAATTAATAAATAATTTAAATAAATAAATCAGTTTTAAAAAATCCCCCCCCCTAAAATTTTTTGGCGCAACTTGCGTCATAATCCTCCCTGTGGGCACCCCTGAGGGGGGTGATTTTTGGGGATCATTGTATGGAGCTCTGCAAGGGCCTATGCAGTTGCACTGTATGCGTTATGTCTAGCCCTGATACTGTTTTTTATATCCATTTTAGCTCAAAAGTTTTAAAGCTAATTCCCAAGAAAGAAATCTTTTTTACTTAACATAAAATGAACTAAATAAGAGAAGTGCTAATTAAGTATCAAAAGATATTGTTTTTATTTTTCAATTTATGAATCATTATTTTTTTCTTAAAAATACATAATTCTTCAATGCTGTGAATCAGTTTTTAAAAAATTAGCGGCCCCTTAGGAAGATGAGGCCCCAGTCCCAGGCCTAGATGGCCTGTGCCATAATCAGGCCCCGGCAATTGTGTTAATTAGGGCCTGTAGTACTTGTTTTTAATTCCATATCCAGCACAAAAATATTTTAAATTAGATTCCGAAAAATATTATAGTGTTATACATATTCAGGAGCCCCGAAGGGAGGTCATGAGAGTTTTCCTCATTCGGCAAGCTCGAAATGACAAGTCGGCAATTCAGGAACAGTATTACTTTTTTTGTGAAGCTGCAATATCTTCCTGTTTTTACATAATTTTGTTGCCTTTGAAAATAAGAAGACCCGATTTATAAAACTCAATTCGGCTGTTGTCAAATGACCATCATGCTTTAAAATGTGACAGATGCAATATTCTATGATATGTCATACAGTCAATACGCTTTAATCTGTATATATGTTAACAACAATAATTTATAAATCATGAAATCAATTGTTTTTACTATTCAAAATACGCTCCCGCTGTTATTTATCTAAATTCCAATATTGTCAATGATTTTTTTTTTTTTGTGACACCCATTGTCTTTTCTCATAAGTAATAGAAAAGGTCTGCTTGTATGCAAACAATGGAAAACAAAAGTAAAAGCGTTGTCTGCCGAGCATTGCCAAGTCAACGATTACGATACGCGCCGATTGTAACACTTATTTTCGATTGGCTGATTTGGATAGCAATAAAGGCGTGGCTTAATAATTTTCAGTACGTTCGTAAACACGCCGAATGTTAACGTACGTTCGGAATATTTGGGCAGAGACTACGCAATTACCGCACGTACGGTTATCAGCATACGTTATTAGAGTTCGTTACGATGCGTGCGTACGTTGACGGCATGATTAACGTACGTAAATTTACGTATGGGCAGAGACTAGACCCCTTGTTCTCCATTTTCCCCTTATTTTACATATTTGAGTGCAAACCAAGCCTTTATACTGTAAAAAACGATTGTTGTTTTTACAGTATAATACTGCTAGTTTTATAGTAATAAATTGTAAAAATTGATAATTTTACAGTAATAAGTTGCAAGATTTCTAATTTTACAGTACTAAGCAGTAAAATTGCTCATTTTACATTAATAAACTGTAAAATTGCTAATTTTACAGTTTATTACCGGGCATTTTACAGTTTTAAACTGGAACCTCTGCTGCCAGTATTGCCAGTATTGCCAGTTGGTTTTAGAGTAAAGTACAGCTAAGTTCTATGGTAATAAACTGTAACCATAGTACATCTCTACAGTAAGAAACTAAAATTGCTAGTTTTACACTTTATTACTGTGCATTTTGCAGTTTTTAATTGGAACCTCGGCTGCCAGTACTATACCGTAAAAACAACAGTTTATTTTTTGCAGTGTAAAAAAAGTATCTAGAAGTGAAAAACATTTTTAATTCTATATTTTCATTTCATTTTGAAGTGTCCCACATAATGACTCACTTTACCCCTTCACTCCTTGAGGGGCCACAGTACCTGTCATTGTTGTGACTTAACCTGATACGGCATCCTCGAGGCTTTTTATTTAACAATTATAACAATCACAGTATCTAATTTTTACAAAAACATAAGACACTTACTACGAATAGTAACACGAATCATAAAACATTTACAACATATAATGACGCAAAGACATAAAGTAATTGAAACATACAGGGTGTCCACTCCAATCGTGGACCAATAGCTAATTTCTAAACCGTTAGAAATAAGCATATAGTTTATTTAGGAAAAAATCTCCAAATTACGAAAGGAATTTTGGGTCTATTCAATGTTTTTCAAAAAATCAAATTTTGAAAGAGTTACGAAATTTAAATTTTTATACAGCCCCCCAGTCCTATCAATCATATTTAGTAAAACATTCTTGACACTGTAACGTTTAAAACTAAAAAAAATCACTCTTCTACGACAAAAATTGACCGAGTTATGACGTTTTGAAAAATCAAGATTTTGCATTGTTTCATGACGTCATCGAGAGATCGCTTTAGGGACCGTATGCGAAATCCTTCAAAATCTTGATTTTTCAAAACGTCATAACTCGGTCAATTTTTGTCGTAGAAGAGTGATTTTTTTTTAGTTTTAAACGTTACAGTGTCAAGAATGTTTTACTAAATATGATTGATAGGACTGAGGGGCTGTATAAAAATTTAAATTTCGTAACTCTTTCAAAATTTGATTTTTTGAAAAACATTGAATAGACCCAAAATTCCTTTCGTAATTTGGAGATTTTTTCCTAAATAAACTATATGCTTATCTCTAACGGTTTAGAAATTAGCTATTGGTCCACGATTGGAGTGGACACCCTGTATAATTACATGAAGTTAGCAGTTTGCACTTTCCCATTGAAAACAAGAGTTACACAGAAGATTATATAAGAAGTTGTACAGGTAGACGAGGAGAGTGGGATAGAGAACTTTGAGTATATGGTGAATAATTTAAAGTATGACATTTGCTCCATATAGTCAGAGTTAAAAATACTAAAACACTGTGGATGAGGCCAGTAGAACATTTTACAGTGGAATATTGCAAATATTTACAAGTATAATGACTGACTAGGAACACCATTTGTAAGCACTACCTAGTTTTTCTCGGGTGCATCAGTCAAATGATAAATTTCTGTTGCTAGTGAACAATGAAGACTCACTCTTATTGGAATCCTACGAACGTTTGTTACATAAAACTAAAATTCTATAACACAGAACATGATGCCAATGCATTCGGTCGTATATCCAAATACATTGTTCGCATCAGGGAATGAATGCAAAACATGTGAAGTATTGTAGTTTACATTTGCTTTCCTCGCAAATCGTATGATTTTGTTGAGGGAATTAGTTTTGTTACCAATCGGAATCCCTTTTCTATGAGACCATTGAAAGCGTATGAGTAGTATGGAGTGCACGATGATGTCAGTTACTGAATTCACCAGTTAAATGATGTCGGCGGCATCGGGAGACAGCATCGAAAATATGAATTATTTTTAGCATTCCCTTATTTAAAATACGCTTTTAAGGAACTAAAACTACGTAACGCTAAATGAACTCTACAAAATTCATTTGATTTCTTTAATGACTCGGTCGAAATCTACATAAATAAAACAAAGAATATCTTATATCTTTATACGAGCAATTCTTGTATATATTTCGGATCTCGAAAACGGATCTAATGATTTTGATAAAATTTTATATTTAGATAAAGTTTTGGTTTTTGAGTTCATCTATATCGGCGTTTTTTCTGTAAAAACGCCAGTTTCCATAAAAAACCCCGTTTTGTTGAGCCTTCATTTAAAGTTTGAGAAGCTTTCTTTCACCATTTTCTTTATGATTACTATCATTGTTACTGTTTCATACACTGTAAAAAATTTCGGAAACGTTTCTGAAAATAAGATAAACGTTTCTGAATATGACGGAAACATCCGTCTGAAACCAGCTCTCCGAAATAGTTGGAAACGTTTCCGAGTATACAAAATACCTAAGAGGAAGTTGCGTAGCTCAATGCGCAACGAGCAAAATTGAGGTTCGGGAGAAGATTGAAACCGGAAACGGCGCCATATTAATGTGTTCGCATTTCAGCTTGTGTATATTTAATCTTGCTCGGTATAAAATCGGATATGATGGGAACTGTTAATCCGTGAGGAATTTAATACAAGCAAGGAATGTACGAATGGTATTTGCTTCGTTTTGGTGACATATAAAATTAATACGAAAACTAAATCTTCAATGCGTACTTCAACGGGATTATCAGAGTGTGTAACAAGTATAGATTATTACGATACAACGCGAAGAGGTTTGGATTTTTTTTTTTGTTCCAGAAGTCGGTAAGTGCTATTCATTGCTTAGAATTAGATTTATTTTCTTTCAAAGTGTATAAAGTTTTTGCTGTGCCTCAACCTTTTTTTTTCCTCGGGACTTGTATTGACATAATCAAAACTTGTTTTTATTCTGAGCTTTGAGAAATTTTTCTAGTTAAAATTAAGCGAATTAGTTAAAAATATTAATGATAATAAGATCAGGAGCTCTCCCAGGGTCATGGGAGGTCGCTGGGACCTCCAAAACATTTTCCTCATTCTGCAAATTCGAACTGTTGATTCTGAAAATTCATTGACAGTATTCCAATATTTTTTGTGATAAAATTTGTTTGTGAGTTGCTGCAATCTTTCATTCTTTATGCATGTTGAGCATAAAGAGAACTGATTTGTAAAAATATATCTTATTCTGGTATTGACGTCACTAATCATAAACAGAATACACCGTTCCTGTTCTTCGCGCCTGGGGAAATTCCCGTATGACGCAAGACTTCATTCAAATGAATAATTTTTTGTTGCGCGGAAGAATAATTCGAGTGAGTGTTTGAATATTTTAATAGTGTGTCATTTTCTGTACTCTTAAAAACGCTCTGAACAAGAGTGGAACATTATTCGAGCAGCAATTACTTAAGGACTGTGTGCTATTTATGAATGGACATTCATCGATGTATTATGGAATATTTCATTTAAAAATGAAAAGTAAGAAAACATTTTTATTTTTTAAGATTTTTTGCATTTAGCTTCAGGCTTTTAGTTTTGGGACTTGGGGGAAGAGGGGGGGGGGAATCGTTCCCCCTAGATTTTAAATTTACTGCTTTTTATTTTGCATTTATGCTTGTAATTTGATGCTTTTGTTCTGCAAAATACATAGAGCACATACCTTTTGCCCCCCCCCCCCAAACTTTGAAACGGTGGTCTAGTTTATATTGTTTAATGAATAAAGGATATGAAAATATCCTTTCAGACTGAAGTTGCACCTGTTACTATTCCAACATGTCACTATTCCTGAATATTAATATTGATACATTCCTTGGCTATTATATACTTTTTGAATGTCAATAATATATAATTTTGAATTCACTGAAATATTTTTTAGCCATTACTTGTGGCACAAACGCTTATTGTACTACATATGTACGTTCTAAAATGTTTACCACACAAAAAAGGAAGTGCCGTACATTGTCAAAAATATCAATTCTAAATATATAGGGCAGCTGCAGTTCATGATATTTTTAAAAACATTTCTGAGATACTTCTGAGTGTTTCGGAATCTACTTTCTGTAATTTTACACAGCGTTTCTGTGTACTTCGGAATCTGCTTTCTGTAATTTCAAAAAACATTTCTTAGTATTTTGAAATCCTCTTTGTATAATTTTCAAAAACATTTGAGTGTATATTGTGCCGCTGCGGTTTATGAAATTTTCAAAAAGAGTTCTTGAGTATGCTAGAATTCTCTCTGAAATTTTCAAAAACGTTTTCGAACATCTTGGAATCCTTTCTCTGTAACTTTTTTTAATACAAATCTCATGTCGCAGACTTCAATAAGTTTAATTAATTTTTTCACCGTTGAGATGAGCGATATTTCATTCCAAAAAGAAAACAAAAAATAAATTAATAAAATACTTTAATAATGGTGTGACAACACAAAATTATTATTATTGTTTTTAATCCTCCAGTTTCTTATGTTATAACTCTATTTTTATGAACCTCAACTTTTACAAATAACAAAACAACTGGTGGATTAAAAAACATAATAAAATTCATAAATAATAAAAATTATGTATTTTTACACAATTATAAAAGTATTTTATTGAATTATTTTTTATTTGCTTTTTAAAATGAAATATTACAAATCTCAGCGGTAAGGAAAAAAAAAAACAGAATCATTATAATACAGATGATTATATAAAAAAAAAAAGAGTAACAGAAAAAAGGATTTCGAAACATTTGAAAACATTTTTGAAAATTTCAGAGGTTTCTGAAATACTGAGAAAGCTTTCTGAAATACTCAGATACCTTTCTGAATATTTCATGAACCGCAGCTGCATGAAATACTCAAAAACGTTTCTGAAAAGAACAGAAAGGGACTTCCGACATACTCAGAAACGTTTCTGAAAATGACGGAAAGAGGTTTCCGACATACTCAGAAACGTTTCTGAAAATGACGGAAAGAGGTTTCCGACATACTCAGAAACGTTTCTGAAAATAACAGAAAGAGGATTCCGACATACTCAGAAACGTTTCTGAAAATAACAGAAAGAGGATTCCGACATACTCAGAAACGTTTCTGAAAATAACATGAACCGCAGCTGCCCGACATACTCAGAAACGTTTCCGGATTTTTTTTTACAGTGTAGCGACCACGTTTGATTATAATAATGGGTTTAATATTTAATCACATCAGCGTGAATTTAAAATTTTATGGTATTTGGCAAACGAGTTTTGGCAATATATTAGAATTGTTATTGTTTTTGAAATGTCAAAGGCCTACTGGAGAAAAGGGACTCTGCATCCATTCTCACCAACCCCTCCCGCGCTTTCGGCGCCAAATGAAATAAAAAAATGTTAAAGAGATCAATCAAAATAAAGTTATTGTGGTGTAATTTTATGGTGGGCATCGTTTAAATAAGGTTGTGATGATGATGTCTTGTCCAAATAAGGTTGTGTTTTTTACAATAAATTACAGCTACTTTAAATGCGTAATTCCTACCAAGGGCTTAAAAATGCTTTTCAAGTTTATTTAAATAAGTACTTCGAACTTGAGAAAAAAAAAACCATGAGTTTACAAACCACTTTTTTTAACCGAGCTGGGTTCGGTCCCCAGCTACTGTATGTTTATGTGTGTGTGTGTGTGTGTGTGTGTGTGTGTGTGTGTGTGTGTGTGTGTGTGTGGTGTGTGTGTGTGGTGTGTGGTGTGTGTGTGTGGTGGTGTGTGTGTGTGTGTGTGTGTGTGTGTGTGTGTGTGTGTGTGTGTGTGTGTGAGTGTGTGTGTGTGTGTGTGTGTGTGTGCACCTTTATACAAATCCACAGTTTACGTCAGATCTGCCGAAGTTTGGCAGGGAGATACTTGGGCACCCGGGAAGGATCATAGGGTGGTTTTTGGGCGGGAAAAAAAAAAACGATCCGTTTGAATTTCGAATAAAGGATTCCAAAATGGCTCTATCTAGCGAAACACTTTTTGGATCTTCTCGATCCTGGTCTCATTCGAAAGAACGCAAAAAATACCTTTTAGGAAAGTTTCCTTCCAAAGGTTTTCAAAACCACTAATCGATATCTCCACCCTGAAGAAAGATACGGGCATTTTTAAATTTGGAAAAAAATATTCATTTTAAAATGGATTTATAAATACCATCTGCAGGAGCGTGAAAGAAATTAAAAAGGGTGAAATAAATTATTAATGAGAAAAAGGTGTTGCCATTTTTTTTCTAGAACATCAAATAAAATTCTTGCTTTTGCTTTAGGATTTTCCTGTAACGGACGGATTTAAAAAAAATTTGGCGATCGATTCATTTTTGGTATTGCGTTCTAGCAAACTATTGACTTTTATTTAATCGGGAATTTTATACACACGCGACACTTGACATGACATTTTTCCTCAAAATAGATCCCGTGCAGAGCCGGGTCAAGTAGCTAGTAGACTAAAAAATATATGATGTTTTAAAAACAAATAAAGTACCTTTCTCGTAATACTATATATTTTCATTTACCTATAAATACGTAGAAGTGATTTATCTCTTGCTACTTTGCCTATTTATTAACAATCAGAATATTTGTAATTAGTTTTTTCGCACACTCTGTTTTTTCCGGCTACAGAGTGATTTCAAATTTTCTTTTACCCTTTTCCTCGCAACTCAATTTTTGATTTATACAATATTCAGACCATGGAAGGAGGGCATATTTTATTTTGCGTTTTCATGGAGGATTTCAGCGTTACTCTCATTTTAATCAGGTTTCGTTCATGAACTGCTAACTTCTGAAAAAGAGTACATCATGCCAATCTGGTAGCCGTAACAGGTAGATTTGATTTTCTGCAAAGAATCAATCTTAATACCTCAGGTTATATGCGAGATCAATGCATTCATAGAAAATATGTAGAAAAAAATATCTTCATGGCCGTAAAATACTACAGGGTGCGCCAGAGAAACTTACTTTTTTGAAATGTCAATAAAAACAAAACTACTTAAGTTATTGTTTTAATTCTTTTTTTATTCGAGAATACAATATTCCAATTTTTTTTTTTTTCATTTAGTCTTGAAAATGACATCGGTTAAATGATGACCCGCCATTGAGCATTCACTGATTAAGACGATTTTTAAAGTTTGTGAGCACTCCTTGCAGCATATCAATTGGTATGTTGGCAATTTCGTCGCGAATGTTATTCTTGAGGTGAGCTATTGTGCGTGGTCGATCAACATAAAAAAAGGGATTTCAAATAACCCCATAAAAAAAATCGCACGGCGCCAAATCTGGGGAGCGTGCTGGCCATGGGAGAGAGATGAGGTGGTCGCGGGGAAATGTTGTCGCAACAAATTCATTGAATCTCGTGGTGTGTGTGCTGTGGCTACATCTTGCTGAAACCACACGTCCCTAATGTTCATTTCTTCGAGGCTGGGAAGAAAAAAATCCTCGATCATGGTCCTGTACCGAGCTGCATTCACGGCCGTTCGAAAAGTATAGCTTTCGACGGCAAAGGCGCGCTGTTCTTTTGACCATAGCATTTTAGCGACTAATTAAAAGGAAAACAAAACTTAGAGATTTCTCGCTCCAGATGCGCCCACTCTCGGCCTTTTACGCAGCCAACTCACCGCACAGGAATTTTTTTCAAAAAAGTAAGTTTCTCTGGCGCACCCTGTACTTCCTTATTATTGCCGGTGCGCTAGAGAAAGCAAAGTAAATTATAGTATATTTCTATTTATATGGTACTTGCGTTAGGTCGTTTTTTTATTCAACTGTAAATTAGTATAGTTGTGTAAAGGGCAGTGGTGGCTCGATCGGTAAGGCATCGGACTCGTGTCCGGAGGGACCCGGGTTCGATCCCAGCCGATCAAAGATCCACCGTCTTGAATAATGGTAGATGGGAGGCGTTAAAAATGTCGTGGTCACAAAGTCCTCCAAGTGAAACTATACCTCTGGGGGCCCTGGGCCTCGGATTTGCTCGACCCTAAGTTCTGGTTCAAAATTAAGAACAGAGCGCTCTTCAGGGGCCTATCCCGGTTAAACCACGAAGCTGTGGTAGGTACGGGGGACCCTGGAGTGTGAAATGAAATGAGTATAGTTGTGTAAGTACATTACAAAAAGTTGCATGTTACGACAGATTTTAAGTGTTTTTAAATGAAAACTGAAATCATAGCTTTCTAAAATAACGATCGATATTTTTAAATATTTGTAGTCTTTTATGGGGAAAAAGAGAAGATAAAACAAAACGTCTAGTTTTGAAAATGAATAATGTTTTGCATGTATGCGTCAATTTAAGTTTAAGAAATACTACATTTATATTTCAATTATTCAAAAAAAGTACGTGGAGCAGATACAGCAAGACATGTCATATTATATTTCGTGCAATCCATTTTGCAACAACGAACATGGTCTTTAGAAAACCTAGTAAAAGATCTTTGCGTTTCAACTGTTCCTTAAAAATAAGGATTTGAAGAAACATAAAGAGAAAAAAGATGTATTTTCATCATACCTAGAAAATGTTACTTTCGCAACATAAAAAACGAGTTTTCCTCGTGAAAATCGATGAATCTACACATGAGAATTGAAAATAGAATTTTTGTAAAAAAGAAAAATACAGTAGTGATGCAAGAAAAGTACGTGATAGAACGCTTTTTGATAACTTGCTATGTAAAGAAGGATGTATTATTCACATTTGATAAATTTACTGTTGAAATTCCGGGACAAAGCAAAAGTTTTGAAAAATATGAAAATGATTGATTGTTTTGTTTTATTTTTAGCATCTAAACTCCAAGCAAATGATGTTTATGAAATTTTTTTTCATTAAAATCTATTGTTAGCCATTTGAAATCATTTGTATATCATTCGTAAATTAAATATTTAAAATAATAAAATGAAATAAAAAGGTAAAATCTCAAAGCACACAGTATACAAAGTTGATACGTTTTCATAATAATTTGAGATGCTTGTATTATAAATATGATATAATAAAATGTCGAAGTAATACTTTCCGTATCAATTTATCGTAATACTGGTTGGTGTACGTTTTACCTTTCTCAATTTTTCGTGGCTTTAGTTTGTTGCAGTAAAAGATTACTGCAGTCTCTATATCTAGTGATTCTACAGTGAGTGACGGTTAAATGGACCAGTGGTTAATTGAATCATCCGCTTTATTGAATCAAAACTGTTTAAAACAAACGTGATTTATGCCACTGTATTTTTTTCCCTTTAAAGGCATTATTAAATGCTATTTAATCATAGGTTTCATTTTTTATGGCTTTATCATCTTTATTTAACCACCAGGGATAGTTTTAACGCACTACAAGTGTATTTCACTTATTGAAAATCTGAAATGATGCTTAAAAGCCTACTCTTCTTACGATTTGTGTTTGCGTCTTTATTATGTATAAAAATTTTGCATCAGAGAAAATGAAAACCAAAAGCTAAATTCTACGTCTATTTAAGTCAAATGAAGAAAAATGTTAATGCTCCCATCCTCTTCAAATAAAATGAAAAAAAAAAAAAAAACCACACACACACACACGAACAAAACACACGCATAGTGTCAGAAGCATTTTGAGCTTTTTTTTGCCGTGCAATGTTATACAATTGGCGAAATAGGTTATTATGTTTCTTAATTTGCATTAAAATTTTCTCCTTCCAATTTAGAAAAAAAAAAAGATGAAAAAAGAAAAGAAAAATATTTTCTTTCCATCCACTTTGATATTTTGACTTCTTAAATGTTTTCTTTTTTTCTCTCATTAAGTGTTTACAATAAGCACATCTTATAATGTTGATCACACACAAAAAAAAAAAAAAAAAAAACAGTAATGTAATAATTTATATCAATATTCTTTAATCGTATCAAATTAGAAAAACTGCCTGAATCTTGTAGAATAAATTCAGCAAATTATATTTTATTTCGAAGTCTGCACACCCATCACTTTTAATTTGACGGAATTAATTGGTGCGGGTAACAGAAAAGGGTAGTAAATTTGTTTAAATCGCCAAGCATTACCATAAAATGAATTCTTGAAGCATGAAGTGAATGCGTATTTAATTAGCTGACATCTTGCTGAGACACTCCTTGACTTGTGTAGCCTTAAGCAATATTTGATGAAACGAGCAGCCTAAAGCGATGTAGTCAATCTCTCTTAGCTAAACGCATCTACAACCATACATTTGTGCCAAAAACATGAAAGATAGAGTATTTTTTATTTGATAGAATTTCAGCAGTTATTAAAGCAAGATTCTTTCTGTGGAGGAATAAGTTACATTTAGTATTTTATTAGGTAATACTCTAGCTATATTTATGTTATAGTAGTTCATGAGCTTTTATCATTATTACCAACTTGTTGCTTTTTTGATTTGTTAATTCATTTTTTTCTGCGAAATTTCTTATCTCAATCTTACATGAAATGAGAAGTATAAAAATTACTAAAATAATGGTATTTTCCTTCGTACAATTCTTTAAAACATATCCAACAGAATATTTTCTGTAAAAGGGAGAAAACACAAAATTTAATGTTCATGCAATTTTTTTAAAACCATTTTTTAAAATTTCTGATACCTACTTTACTACATGGTTTTTGTATTTAAAGTTACCCTATTCGGACTTACTTTTGGAGTTTGTTTCAATAGAAGTTAGTCATTGAAATTTGGAACACACGTTTATTAGACTACATGGACAATAAATTTGCTTAAAGGAAAGTGCTTAAAACACGTACCACAAAGTGAGAAAGGGATGGTATGAAGAAAAAGCAACGACCTAGGAACCTTTCTTTTATCATATAACTTATTCAATTTCTTTGCTTTTTACTTTGTTCAGTCAAATGGTCAAAGCGTGTTATAGCGTTTTCAAGAACGCATAGCAAGTAAGAAGCACGTAAGACTTAAATTTCGTAAAAATTCTGAAAAATCCTTTCTTATTTCATATTCCCCTTCGTTTTCCTTTCAACTGTTCGAAATTAAACGAAAAATTGTTAAAATCAAAAAATAAAATGTGAAAATGAGGTGTCCTGACAGCGATGTTTTTTTTTTGGGGGGGGGGGGCTATATCGAAATATTGGAACGATCTCTATAAAGTTAATACCAGAGGGGAGATGGAGATATGACAACAACATATATTTCTCGTCTAGAAAACGATACTTAATGTATTTTATTTCTCAATATTTTTTCAATAATTTCATTTATGTGTTACTTATTATTATTTTTCTTTTGCTTTTAGCTATATATTTGAGATGCATTAATCCTTCTTTCATCCTCTTTCCTTTGTCTTTTACTGTTATAAGAGGATAGGCTAAAAAGAGGAAACTTTTGGATACACCCAAGATCTTTTTTTGAAAAAAATGTTTTGTTTAAACAGAATTATTACTTCAAAAGTTATTAGCGTAAGAGGGTAGGGGGGGGGGGAGATCGAAAGAAGGATGGACACACATTTGGTTATTTCAAAACAGTTTTACATTTTACATCAAGCCAATTTTTGCTTTCTTTTTAAAAAAAAATTCCGGGAAATCCAGTTTACAACTAGGTAATGTTCAATCGAAAGTTTGAAAAATAAAATATGAATTACAAAATGTATCATTAAGACAATGTCTTTCAAATGATTTGCAAAGTTCACGTTAAGCATGCCTGCTAGATCATTCCATCGAAATGATCTTTATAAGCATCCGTGATTGTGAAAATCCGTATACAATACCCTGAATATATATTCAAATAAACCTCTAGGTAAATTTAAATACAGTATGGATATTTTATGCACTTATTATCAAATGAATGTAATTTGAAAATCAGCACCAAATTGTTGTAACGAAATGTGTAATGGTTTTGACATGTCTCCTAATGTAGCTATCAAATAGCACTCTGAATGGTACTATAATGGGGTAACTGATCTCTTACTATCAATTTGAAGCAGCGACATTACGAGTCCATCAACATGTCCAATTACGTCCTGATACAGACTTGAGCTGTGCTGCCCATTTACCAATAATGGCGAGATATCATGGCCCGTTGCAAATTATTACTCTCCCTGAACTGAGTAAGTGAGGACTTCATGGTTGAAATGTGAACTGCTGCTGTAATGCAAAGCGACTGAAATCCTCATTTAATGTTTATGTGGATTTAATGTAGCTACTCGTAAGAGCAGTTGAGAGATTTTAGATTTGTTTTTTTTTTAAAGCACGAAAATCAGAAGATGAAATTTTGTTTTTACATTTTTGTGTGCAGATTAGGAGTTAAAAACATCTACATTTTGCAGGATATTGCTTTAGCGCACATTATTCATGAAAGTAAAGTATAAAAAATGTTTTGTTTCGGTTTAATTTAAATACTATTTCTATAATCTTGATTCCCACTAAAAAGTATAAAATAAAATAAGTATTTGATTTCTTGATTACAATACTCAAAAACGTCTGTTGATATTGATATATTTATATTTACGTTAATACTAAAGCAGTCAAACAAGTTAAAATAAAATTGAGAGAAGAAAAAATGAACGGTTGGGGGAAAAACCTCGAAAGTCACATTTGATTCATTTTGAGAAAAACGAAATTTAAACTTTACGAACTCATAAACTTCCCCAGTATACTTGTTCTAAAATGACAATAATACATGGACTACAGTGTTTTTTCACGAATATTGCATATACCAAACGAAATTACACTTATTTTTCTAACAGGTGGTAGCATCAGTTGAAATTCAACAAAAAGTGGACTACCGTGGTTTTTCCCCCTGACCCTTCAAATATATCCCGTTTAGTAGGGGATATATTTGATAAGGGGGTATTTGATAAGGGGATATATTTGATAGGGGATATATTTGATAGGGGATATATTTGATATAAAATATTCTTGCTAAGCAGTAGTATACTGCCATTTCTTCTCTCAAATTTCCATTCAAATTTTATTGTCAGCTTCAGCATTAACTTGTAAAATATTAAGATCCACTGAAATTTTTGAGTATCGAAATCGAAAAATCAAGTATACCTATTTTATTTCGTACTTTTTAGTAGGAATCAGGCTAACAGAAACAGTCTTTGGATAAAAAAAAATTAATATTCATTTTAACGTTTTTTCGTTTTAAATTTTATTTGAGGTCATGGTTTTGAAATTTGAAGTAGATGCTGGCATTCTGGCCGGGCCTTACTATGAGTTGCGACCTCTAGGTAAAAAATATTGGGCAACACTGATTTTAATTCATTCAAACCGATTTTTTTTTCTTTATTGTAAACTTTGATCTTGTTTCCCGTTTTCTCATATTTGATTTATTCATTAGAAAGCAATACAATGCATATAATTACTATACATTGTTTCTCACTTTTAATTTCAAAACTTGTTTCTTGCGAGGACTTTGTTACGGAATCAATTTCAACACACATAAAATCACTTCTTGCAATAATGATATCGGAATCTCATATCACAAGCTAATGTTATTTCGCGTCATCGAACCCTGTTTAATTAACATCGTCACCAGAAAATGAATTACTAAAACTGAAATTAAATATTAACGCTGGCATCAAGAGTTCAAAGGATGTAATGAAGTTCACAAATTGTTGGGACACGTTAAAACTCGTAGAGTGGAAACATTTTTAATTCCCTTTGGATGTCACAAAGGGCGAATGCAATCTAGAAATTTGGTTAATTAACTTCGTTAGGAGAAATTAAGTGACGATGGGAATACTCCTTTAATAGGCTAATTTAATATTTTCACTGCATTTCATATGTTTGGCAAGTTTGAAGGACTAGTTTCTGCTGGTAAATGAAGTCAAGTAATTAATTATTAAATTAAAATTAAAAAAAAATCAACTTATAAAATGGTAATACTATCGATTTATCTTATTTTTTCCGAGAAGCAGTTCATGAAATCGTATTTTATAATTTTACTATATATCAGTTATTTTAATGGTGATTTTAGTTGTGGAGGCACTGTTTAACCCATTTATGCCCAAGTTTTTTTTAACAATATTTTTCATTTTTTATATGCATAAAACTCTTACTTGGAATGGTTTACATACATTTTAGGCTTAAAATAGTTCGCCGTTGCCATATTTATTAAGTTATTTAACGTCCTGTTCATGGGATATTTTGCAGATATCTCAATAAAATACGACCTTACTTGACTTTTTTTTTTTGCAAAGTAACATTATAGAAGGCATCTGTAATCAATTTTAGGCAAATCATTTAAAAATAGTTTGCATTTTTGAAAAAAAAAGGTCGTAAAAAAACTTACTTTTTATTTCTACCCACACTGGATCGTTGCTTGACGAATTTGTCCGAAAATAGCTGTCAATAGATCAACTCCGATGTCCAAATAGGGGCTCTAACTGGTTTTCTCGAGAAGAAGGACTATTTAACTTGTGAAAAACAGCTTTAGTGAAAAGATATACCCATTACAGGTTTTTGTGTACAGTAACTAACAAGCGTCCCGTTTTTAGGACACTGGGTAGAAATGGGTTAATCAACTCACGGAATCCTCCTCCTATTTTTTTTTAATTTTTCATCTCAAGTTAACATAAATAACAATGTGTTAATTATGGAATGAGCTAACGTAATTTTAACAACAATAATATAAAAATTGTTGTAAAGAAATTAGATGAAATATTGAAGCTATTTTTGAAAAATCGAGAAAATGGAGAAAAATAAATCTTCTCTGAGCAACTGTGGGGAGAAAAAAACAAACAAACAGAGCTGTTCTAGGATCAATTTAACCAATTGAACCACATGTGTACTATTGGGTGAGGGGGGCTCCGGGCATAGTATAGTAACACACTTTTATTCGGAAGTATTAGGCATATATGTAGGTGTCTTTCAGTTAGTTGAAAACTTGAGACCGATGAAGGGGCTTCAGTGTTGTCTTGAAATAACTATTTGCAGCATTTTCTTTACAAATTGTACCTTATTTAAGTTGTTTTTTTGTTTTACTCATATTCCTCAGACTTCTTTGATTATTTATCAGTTAAATGATTAAAACATCATGGATCATAATTTTGATTCCTCTCAATGACTAAAAGAAATGAAGATTTTATGATCACTTACTGTATAATGCGGACTTTGATTTCTTTGGAATTCTGATAGAAAATTATATGAAACTAACAAGCTTGTACAACAAGTTTGAAAAATAGTCGCATGTCTCTACTTTTTGGTTTTACGAAAATAAAAATTGTCAAAAACTTTTGTTTGCTAAATCATTTTTTTCTGTGTATCAAAGCATTTAGTTTCATCTTTCGGGGAAATCTTCTACTGCTAAAAAAATAGCGCCATTTAAACTTTTATTCCTCTAATGAGAAAAACATCAAATAAAAGAGCATCTGCAAAAGGTCAAAGATATATACGAACGAAAAAAATAAAGAAATAAGACAGTACCTCGGATTTCGTGCACGGTCAGTGCTTTGAAATAGTTTTTCTCTAGTTTAATTGACCTCCCATAGTTTCCGGAATCTAAGTATTTGAGAAACTTTTTGTTAATATGGTTCGATGATTTTTTGTTTTAGAAAACGGAAGCTTTTAACGAAATAAACGTAACTATGTGGGAGATGTTCAAGTATTTCTTATTAGTATCGTGGATTCTTAGAATTTCAAACAGAAAATGTTTTCTGTTTTGTTTATAACTTTTTGTTATGAAATAAAAAGTACTATGGACTCCAAGATTCAAATGAAGTAACTAAACTCTATTTGTCTAAAAGGTATAAAACATAAGGCAAGAAAAAACAAAGAAAATAATGTTTTTATCTGTGTCTGTGATTTAAAATTACATAAAACTGAATAGAACGTGTATAATTAAATAAAAGTAAAAATTAATTTTAATTATGACATCCTAAATTGAAATTATGTTAATTCGCAATGACAAATTGATAGATATGTTTGTGTGTGCGTGTGGTGGTGTGTTTGTTAATGTGTGTGAGCGTGTAGTAGTATGTGTAGGAACATGTATGTTTGTTTGGACTGTGTGTGTGTGGATGAGTAAGCATATACGTGTGTATATGACAAGTGCAAAGAAGGTAAATTGCATAATTCATGCACTGTAAGGGCCCTGCTCCACATTAGCAGAAAACGCGAGCGTAAAGCAGAAACGTAAAATGGATTAAGTGGTATTTCTATGGGAAGTACCCAGATTTTTGGTCTCTGCCTTCGGTTTTGATCGCGTTTTCCGCTGGTGTGGAGCAGGGCTCTAATAGTTACTTTGAAAAAGTATTTTATTTCGCTGTAACTTAAAATCTAACAGAATGTCCATTTTGTTACAGAAGAAAAAGAAAAAAAAACATAAAACTTTGTGCAAAATATAAGACACACAATTCAAAAAGCAACTGCTAAATTTTTCAATAAGAAAGCACTCTTAGGGAAAATTATCTAATATCGGAAACAATAGTTTCAATAAACAACAGCGTTTAATTTTTCTTTTTGCCAACATATATCATCTGCTTTTTCAAAGATTCTCCTAAGTGATTTTTCATCTTAGCTGCTATCAAAAAGCCTTTAATCTTTCGTAACTTATTGTACTGAAATTTACTCACAGATATTTAATGTTGCAACGAAATTGCTCAAAACTTCCCTGAAACAAAACATGTATGCATGTATAGATAGTGTAAATAAGTCTAATCGTTTAACTTTTGCGATGTTATTTTAAACTAATAGATTTAAAAAAAATTTCAGAAACAAAAACAGTACACACATATTTAAAAAATATGTATTATTTTAATTTTAAATTTATGGGTGACTTCTTAACATTTCATACTAAAACGTAGGTGTTTTTATATATTTTATTATAGGTTTATTATTAAAAGTAGTAGGTTTCATATTAAAAAGGTTTTTGAGATGAAGTACCATTGAAATCTTTTACTTTTTTATTATATAAGTTCGTACTTTGGTAAACAATCTAAGGTTTTTTGCAACAATGAAGACAATTTATTCCATGCCTTGAACTCGTTTCTCGTTCCGAAATACATGGTAGTGAAAAAAGCGCGTCAGCGCAGCGAATAAAAGTAACCCTATAATTTGTTTCGTTTCACAATGCAGAAAACTTATGATATTTTGTTATTTGGTAATACTTTTCAGCTTCATAGCAAAATAGGTGCTATATCTTAGATGCATGCAAAAGTTCAGTATTGCTTTCAGTATGTATTCAAGTATATGGATATCGTAAAAACTTTACTTTGGGAATCAACCTTTTATGCATATCAAAATGTCCTGTATAATACTCCAGAAGGTTGTTATGTAAATTTCTAACTTTTTCCTTTTGCTGCGTTGTATAACAGAAAAGTTAAAAAAAAAAAAGTTATGTAAAAGCTGCTTGATGTAAAAGTTTGTCTCATAGAGAAAATTTCAACATAAACATTTGCAAGAATGTACTTACTTTTTATGCAAAATGAAAAATGTCAAAATGGGATTGCTAATCATGAGTAGCTATTGCATGAGTATCTAAGCATGAGCGGTCATTTTTTCTCTGATTTAGAAAACTCAGAGAAAAAAAATGACTTGCTGAAAACAGTTCTTTAACCCTTCACTGCACGGTGTGCCAGATCTGGCACAAACCAAATAAACCCTCATATATTCCTATGATTTTTAAATGCAGTTAAACTGAGCTTTGTGCCCCTTCTGGAACATTGCTATAACAGTTTAGTGTGATTTTTATGCACTAGTTAGTTGCACTAGTCTAGGTATTACAGTTCTTGCTTTTGAAAGAAAGAGTGTCTGCATTTCCGTTAGAAGTGTGCTTGGTCATTATTTCCTTTGTTCTAAAAATGTTTAAATACTCTTAGTGGAAAGTTTGTTTATACCACTTATGGCACAAAACACATTGTAGATTATTACACTTATTGGTATACAAAGCATATGCTATGTGCTTTGTGCCATACATAGAACAAACAATTAAAACATCATTTTTGGTGCACATTTTTAAGATTAATTTTTTTTCTTCATTTTTCCTGAACTCAGGGCTATTTAAAAGGTAACAAATGATTTTTTTCATGAAAATATAAAAAATCGTGCAGTGAAGGGTTAATTTAATTTTGTTTTAAGGATTCTTTTATAAAATTCAAAAAGGTTTTGGCATTAGTTTCTGAGAGATATATTCTTTTTCTTTACTGAAATGACATAGAAAGTTGCTTTAAACATAAAAATTCCTGAAATTACCCCCCTCTTTCTTTTGCATGAAGCGTGAATATTTACCAACAATGTAAAGGACAATCAATATGCATTGTTTCAAATTTCTCCTAAATAAGTAGAACTGTTTATGCAAGAAGGTCTCTAGAAAACAAGTCCTAATTTTTCTTGGGGAGGGGATATACATAAAAAGTCATTCTACTGATTTAAAGAGATTTTATGTGCTTATTAATAATTCAACTTTACGACATATACGGTGAAACATCTTTTATTCAATACCAGCGCACATGGGGGAAGAGGGGGGGGGGGGGCAGGGGGCATGACATGATATTTTCCTTCTTTTTCTGAACGTAGATTATTCTTTATTAAATTTAAGCTTAATTCGGCAGACTGAAAGAACCGATTTCTATTTAATTGGCTTGAGAGAGAGAGAGAGAGAGAGAGAAAATATATGAAATTTAGTTCCTGTCCATCAACTATAGATTTAAATTCACTTGCAAACGGCTGGTAAATTAACTTTTAACCTTTACTCTAAGTACAATACGTTATACATTTCTTTTCTTCTGTTTAACCCTCTGACTGCTCAATTTTCTTAGCGAAATCGCTTAAAAATATGACCATAATTTTATTTATGAAAAACCAATATGAAATTTATGTACCGAATTTGCGTAAATTACGTTAGAACTTACCCTTAATAGGATGAATCTTATAACAAGGTTCAAGGAAAAGGTTTACTTCCTGTTGTTTACAGCAAATTCAAGCAACGCTCCGTTACAATTTTTTTTAAGCAACAAACACCGTACTTATGATAAAACCCTTTCTTTATTAACTTGGAAGGCATCTAGCTTGTAAAACGGTCAAGAGGTAGGTATGAATACTTCAGAAAATTCGGCATGTAAGCGATGAAATTGGGGAATTAGGTTTTAAATTACGTCATGCACGTGAAAATCACGGGATGAGCAAATTTTGTTGCATCTTCGTTGCCCGTGGAAATCGCGCGATAAGCAGCCAGAGGGTTAAATGACGCGGAATGATTAGTTGAAGTTCATTTTACCCCAGATCCTTATACTGATACTTTAAAGATGACAACAAATGATTTAACAAATAATATTGTCGGATGTCTGAGCATCCATAAGTTCATAATTTTTGTATTGAAAAAGGCGTTCCTTGTAACTCCAAAACACGTGTTTTTAGTATTCCTGAGCATTTGTGGTTTTTCAACATTGTATTTATGCTATTATAATGATTACATGATAAACTAGTTATGACTTTATACAATATACCTATGCAATATTGGAAACATTTTCCCGTAACAGTAAGTCTGAAAACGTTTACCTTTAAATATAATATGCAGAGATGCCGAAGTGAACAATTAAACATGAAAAATGGTTATATACAAATAATAATTGCATGGTAACGGAATTACTAATAGATACTTACTTTTTTGATATGAAAGATTTTTCTTAGATATTGTTTGATTTTCAAAATTCAGTTTGTAATTATATTTACAAAAATAATGTTACGGGCGTTATTTTCTTAATACTGATGACATACTAGTAAAAAGTTGTAATTAAAATGAAGAATTAATTTCGAAAAATTTAAACAACCGTTTTGCTTTTTAATTTTTTCGAAACTGGAGTAATGCTTTGGAGTAATATTTTTATTTGGAGGAAACAAGTGCATGCTGCAAGAACCCGTGGTATTTTGAAATGTACGTTGGCAGCAGAACAGGGTTGCCAGATGCAGTATTTTTGATACTACGATAGTATTTTTTCGTCCCAAATAAGGAGCGTTATATTTTTTGTAGTATTCTGTTAAAAAGTATTTTAGAAATGGTATTTTTAACCCATTTGTGCCCAGTGTCATAAAAACGGGATGCTTGTTAGTTACTCATACAAAAACCTGTAATCGGTATATCATTTTACTAAAGCTGTTTTTCACATGTTAAATAGTCCTTCTTCTTGAAAAAACCGGTTAGAGCAACTATTTGGATATCAGAGTTTATTTATTGTCAGCTATTTTCAGACAAATCAGTCAAGCAACGATGCAGCATGGGCAATCGTAGTAAGTTTCTTTTTTGCGACCTTTTTTTCATAAAACCAAACTATTTTAAAATGATTTGCTTAAAATTGATCACAGACGCGTTATATAATGTTACTTTGCAAAAGTAAAGTCAAGTAAGGTCGTATTTTGCTCACGTATTTGCAAAATATCCCATAAACAGGACGTTAAAAAACTTAATAAATATGGCAACGGCGAACTATTTTAAGCCTAAAGTGCATGTAAACCATTCCAAGGAAGAGTTTTAAGCAGATAAAAAGTGAAAAAAATTGTTAAAAAAAACTTGGGCATAAATGTGTTAATTCCTTTAAAGAGGGGAACAATAAAAAACACAGAAATTTCAGAATCCAAATTGATATTTTCTTATTAAAAAATGCATGTGAGTTAAGTGATTTTAGCATTTTGTTATCTACTGATTTTAATTCGACAGTTTCCTTCCAAACCACCTTTTGCAATAATACTATTTGAAACAGCTGTAGTGCTCGACCAGTTTCGTTTTTTTTTGTCTGACACATTACTGAAAATTCTTTCACAATCTGAATTTGAAATCGGCAGTGATAACAGTAAAAATATACATTTATTGATTTTTTTAATTTTTAATCCCTCCCCCCTTTCTTTACACTCTTACTTCAAATCTTAGACCAAAATTGCTCAACCGATACTGTAGGTTTTTTTTCATGTACACCTTGGTAGCAGTTTCATACAATATGAAAGATTGCCTGTCAGTATCAATTACAAATACACAAGTAGTATTTTGTAGTATTTTTTAGAAACGGCGTAGTATTTTTTTCTTTTTCAAAATCTGGAAACCCTGCAGCAGACTTTCAGCGTTTGTCCATGTGTGGATTTCGATGCGGGTCTCAGTGGCCGAGTGGTCTAAGGCGTGTAGCCGATAACTCTGAGGCCGTGGGTTCGACTCCCACCCTCGCCCCGGATGTTCTTTCCTTCCTTTGTGATGTAACTCTTTCATACATTGTATGTACAAGATATATGTAATAAAAATCATGTGTAATGGAGGCAAGACACTACATTGTAGTCCTCATAAAAAAAACCTGGGCATATAGCCCCAAACGAAACGAAACGAAACGATTTCGATGGGTGTGTTTCGGGTAAAGCACCTGCTGTTCTTGTTTGTTGATTTGTTGAACTGTATGATTTTGAACGATTTGTATTTGTGTGTATTTTAAACGTGGTGCTTCAATTAAACGCCAACACGCGTTCAAACGTGGAACGTTGATTTCACGATCGTACAGAAGCTAGATCTCCCAAATTGCGATACCATGACATTACGTCGACACTGAAAAGATTATATTTACTTACTCTACGTCAAGAATCTTGGATATTTGAAACTTGGCAGAAATGGGTAAGTAAATTCCCATCTTTTTCAATATTGGTATTTTTCAGAACTACTTACGCATTTCAACAAGAATTTGAGAAAAATGGAAAAAAATAAAAGCTAATCGTATGTTTGATATACGTAGTTGTAATGAAATAGAAAACAAAAGTCTTTGTGAAACAAGCAAGCCAATTGAGTATTTTGAGGGTATGAAAATTCGTTTGATGAAAAGAAAATTGAAATGAAAAACATGCCTTTAACAGAAGAAAACGGCATTGAGAGGGAATTTTAAGGATGCGCAGACTTTGACTATGACACCCGATCGATACCATTTAAAAATAAAATAATTTTCTTTCCATTATTAACTGTATTTAAAGAACGTTCAATTGTTTTAATAGACATCTTTATGACGCAATGCACTAGAAGAGTTTTGGGAAAATTATTCCTGTGAGCCAATTTCTTCTAGATACTAGGTTTTATAACCCTGTGTGTACAATATTTTTTCGCATTTTATGCGTAATATTTAGCAGACACTAAAAGTAACCTTAATTTTTTAAGAGCAGACATTTCGCATATGAACTCATAAAGTTACTCATAAAAATTTCAAAAGTAATTGTAATATTATGATCAGTTTATTTTTTAACGTATTTAACGTACTTATGTCTTAATTATTTTTACGTACTGCTACATCGTTTGAAAATAAAAATATATCCTCTGGCAAATAAATGCATCTAACTTAATGTCAGTGGTTAAATGTCTCATTTTCGTTTTGAAAGTAACTTAATTTAAAAGCAAAATGTTCATAATTGCATCTATAAAGGAAATGTTTTTCTGTATGATGTATTCTAAAAGAGAAAGGATAAACACATTTTTATGTGCATTTTAGTTTACAGATTGAAAAACAAAACTAATGTAGGTATTGGAATACATGCCCATTTGATACATAAGTCTTATTGAATTTCCTTTTTTAGTTGAAACGCTTTTAGCAGTAATATCTCGCAGTAAGGTAGGAAAATACGTCATTATTTACAGTATAACATCAAATCGTCATAGAATAGGTTTGAAACTTTAAAAACAAGTACTTTCCTTTAGTAATTTTGTAGGTAAAATATAATGTTTTATCAGATTTATTTTGTATGAGTAACATGTTACAGCATATGATTTTCAACCGTCGGTGCAGTCGAAAAAACGTGATTTGTGTTTTTATGAAACATTAACATATAATCATTTTTGCAAAATTTGCATATGCAATATCTATTCCTGAGTACAAAATTGCACTCCCACCAGTTGATTTCTTCGATAAGAAGAAGAAAATTCTTATTTGCACTGAAAAGCGGTTCTTTGTATCTATGAAACACATGCAGACAAATGAGTTTTATCGGTAAGATTTCTCCTGTTGAATTCTTTTAGTGGTTACCAATGGCTTCTTTCTATAATAAATCTCTTATGAAGTAAAACTATTTTTGCTAAATTTTGCATCTCTTTAACAGGAATCTATTCGTAAATACGAAACAGTAGTTTTCAGATGTTTATTTATTGTCCATATTTTCGTATTTTTACAAGTTTAAAAAATACGAATTGAGTGACTCACTTTTAGGAACAATTGCCATTGTAAACTACCAGGGATTATTTATATTGTACTTCAACGTTGAAATTCTAGAGCTGTAAGTTTGGAGAATTAGCTGTAACATGTTTGACTTTTTAAGAAGTAAAAATATATTAAAAAAATCGTGTTCAAGTTTCGCCTTGCCCATGGATGTTATTTCAACCTCTCTGTGCTATAAAGCTGTCCTGTGCTTGTCAGGAGGCAAGGCGCATAGTACGCAGTCCTCATATATGTCGAAGCTAATGGCTTCTGTACAAAAAAAAAAAAAAAAAAAAAAAAAAAAAAAAGATATTAAAAAAATATTTTTTTCCACTTTTAAATATTTTCTAATTTAATGAATGATGACTTTATGCGTATAGTCTATTTAGTTGAGAAGTAATCTCAAAACCTCCGAATAAATAAATCTAAGATAGCTTATTTTTTGTCAGACATCCATTTGGATCGATAAAATGCATACAAAAGCATTTTCTCATTCGGTTTTAGATTAAGTGATACCTATCCTATTCCTGCCTTTGTGCAAAGATACTTCTATTTCCATTTATTGAAAGATTAAGGAATGATTCCGACTTTTATCTGAAATAGCTACTTTCATTCTTTCTCCGTACTTTTCCTCCCATTTAGACAACCCTGTAAGATCAATTTTTGTGCCAAACATTAAGACCCAGCTTTGTCTAGAATCAAGTAAGCTTGGATAGTTGACAATTTTTGATTTTGCTGAGATGTTCAGGATATTTCTTTCTATAAAACTATTCAACACGGGTTTTTATATTTTTTGCATGGTATTTTTTTTTTTTTTTTTGCAGTTTTCAGAGGGCAAATTTGAACTTCGTTTGTTTCTTCAAGAAAAGTGAAGCAATTTAAACAGAAAATCCTTTCTAATAACATTGACACTTATTCTTTATTCTACTACATTCACACTAACTATTAAGGCACTTAAGGTTGACACTCGGCGAAAATGTAAGGGATAATTCCAAGAAAGTCGAATCAAAGTATTTTATGTATTTTTGACTTGCGAAATCTTCTTACGTCAACAGGGAACAGCACTAGTATATATTTCAGAAAATACATGCAAACAAATAATACCCTAAAAAGTGAAAGATATGTGGGTCATTTTCAAAACTTGCTTACATTTGCTGTCCGGAGGTTAAAAAGACGATTTTGAAGCGAAACTTATATTTTAAATTCAATGCGAACAATTATTTTCTGCAAGAAATACCCCAAAAAAATTCTATCACCCAAGAAATTATTGAAATTTATTTGTTTATTTTTATATAAGTCTTTAAAAATGAGAATCAAGGTAAAAACGCTTGTCCATTCCCAATTTTCGCAAGTTCAACTATTTTTTTATATACTTAATTGTATGAAAAAGTATATACAACAAATTATTTTTATATATTGACTATTAGTGTGTGATATTCATAATAAATATTGACAATAGTAATTTTTTTTTTCAATAAGAAATGTATGAATATATTTTGTCCGGTAGTTCTTGTCAAGTCCGTTACCCTAAGATTATTTGAGCTAAAAAAGGTATTTATTGCAGTCAAAAGATGGTAACACGTATTCAGTTAACTTAACAAACTAGTGACGTAACTATTTCGTACCATTTTGTTTTCTTGAGTCGAGAAGTATTGCTGTAGCATTTCGCACAATATTTCTTCCAGGTGCGTATTTTTATTCTTTGTCAAGTCTGTTACCAAAGATTTTAGTATTAATTTTTACTTTTTCCCAACTTTTACCCCGAAAGATTGTTTATTCTACAACTCTAAGAAAATGCATATAGTTGTTCAATTTTTAAATTCGATAACGTAGTCATAATTTGACATTTTGTTTGAAATGTCAAGTCCGTTACTGGTCAAATCCGTTACCAAATGTCAAGTCCGTTACCATACAGTTTTTGATCAATATTTTAATGATCACAAACATCGTTTTAAGCTTCAGGGACGCAAATAATTTCAAATGAAGTTGGTTCTAGGCGCTATGATATAGTTTAAAAGTGAGATTTCATATTGATTTTGTATGGTAACGGACGACAATTTTCCTTGCAACTTCAAGTTTTACAACAGCATTTGAATACTTAATTATGCATCAAAGTGTACAACCAATTACTTTTTCACACACCTAAAATATGTGACAAAACATCTGTTAGTGATTCTAAAAGAAAATAGCAAGTTAAAAAATTACTTTAAAATTCTGAAATGTAAGCATATGGTGAAAATTACCCATGTGTGGTTGACGTCTTGCTTGTCTTTTGATAGTTTTGTACGGAAAACAACTAAACAAGAATTCTTATGAATTAATCCCAAGTAGCATCAACTCATCGGATTTTGCTCGGCCGATCATCAAACTCCTCGTAAACTGATCCCGTAACGCACGATGACATCGTTCCGATCAGTATCCGAGCACGGTTTTCGATGAGCTACTTTTCGTCAGAAAGCGATATCAAACTTTCCCGATGAAAATAAGCCGAGCACCCAAAATTGATCCTAAATTCATCGGCCCGGGACTGCTCTCCGCTCGTAAATTGCTCCAAATCTCATCGTATTTCGAGCAAAACTCATGGGATTTTGCTGCTCGGATTCTGTTTGGCCGATGAGACGTATTAGAGCAATTCCCGATGAGAACTCATCGGAATCGTTCATCGGCCGATGAGAATTTCATCGGGTTTCGATGAATGGCCGATCATCGGCCGATGAGATTATGCCGCTAGGAATTCCATGAATTCAGAAACGTTGTGAATTGCAATTTCTAGAATAAATCGTATGCACGCTTTTCGGGATTATAAGCGAACCAGGCTCGTCATTTAGGGTGGTCAATTGCCCACCCCCCACTGGCTTTGAGAAATCAATATCATGTAAGTGGGCGTGGTTTTTTATGTTTTCCGATGAAATTGCACTGTGTTTGGACCCTTTGCACAACCCCGGAAAAACTTGAAACGACGGCCCTGAGCGAACTCTTTAAATGCAACAGAGATTGAAGTGTTTATTATGGCTTTTACTTACCCCTCGAAGGCAAAACTTTTTTAACCCTCGTGGGTTCCTTGGGGTCATATGTGACCCCAATGCAATTTCTGTTTAATATATCTTGTTAATCAACCATTTGTTTTTAATAGCATTTTGTGGCTTTTATTCTTCTAGTTTTCTATTCCAAATAATGCTATTATTGTGTTTTATTTTTCCCGAATTGCATTTTTTGCACACAAGACCCTTGGGGTCACTTCCCCAGAATGCCAAAAAAAGAGGACGTTGCAACTTTTGTCCAAGAGAACTGGACAGAAAATGCATCGAAAAATGTCATAAGTGTTTGAAATTCACTTGCAAAAAATCATGTTTTTTCAGGTCTGTAATAGTTGTAAATAAATCTACAGTTATTATAAGTTTCGCTCTAAATTTTGATTTTTAATGCATAAACTAAATTTTACTTTGATTGTGTCTTTTTATTTTTACTTTTTTAGCATTAAAAAGTGTGTGAACTTAAATAATGCATGTAACATTCAATAATCATAATAAATTTCTTAAAGGAAGCATTGGGGTCGTTTATGACCCCAAGGGTCTTGAGTGTAACTGAAATGGGAGGGACCCACGAGGGTTAAGTCGGGAAAAAAAAATCCATGTAGTCCAGTAACACGTTTGATACATATTGTGAAACCAGAGTAAGGTCAGCTCCTGCCGTAATTTAGTGATCATATTAGACATATGGTAACTTATGGAGGGCGATGATATGAAAGAGGGATTAACTTTGACAGGTAGTCAACTTATAACTACTTTTTGTGTGTGGGACTGCAACTTTTTTTTTCAATTCGAAAAAGAATGTAAAGTACTTTTACCGCTATTGCTGACGGTCTTCCAAAGCTAAAAAAAAGTTGAATTGAAAAAACCTGCTGCATGTATTTCCGAAACATATATATGTAATATTTTTTGCCAAAATGAAAGTTATTCAAGATATTAATGATTTTCATAAATTTTGAAAGAGCAAAATTTATACGGAAACTATTTGAGCATTTAAATGTTGTCCTTTCTTAGCTATTTCATGTGTTTAAAATTTCGAGGAATTTCGCAATGTCATAGCTATTGTTTAAATACACGACAAGTGTTGCATAGAGCTCTGCAGATATTTTTTGTTTAAAAATGTAATAAAACCTATATTTTAAATCAAAATGATTTTTAAAAACAATTTTTGTATACATATAATATTTTGTTTTGCCCAATTTTAAACGTCACATCAGAAAGGTCCCGTCCCTCATTAGCCTTTCTCGGAATAAACCCATGTCTGTCGTGCCGTTTTTCATCTGCTGGCATAGCAACAGTTATTTTGGCCATTGTTACTTGGACATTGACCTACAGGTCTTGTATCGGTCGCAGATGGTTTCCAAAAACACGTATTTTTAAATATCCCCCCCCCTCCAAAACAGAAGCTATTACACTAAGAAAGCGGCTTGGATGCGCCAAGTCTTCCCTTATTCAGATAGGCATTTCAAGAACTTGTTCCCTCAAATTAATCATTTGTTTCCTTGTTGTATGAGCCGTTTTCCGTCCTGTTGTGGAAATATCCCTTAAGTCAAATTCATCAAATTATGAGAAGAGGACGTTTTCCCTTACATGTATAATGGAGGACGTTATCTACACGATATGATTTTCAAAACTATAAACGAAAGTTTATAGTTTAAACAAACAAAAGTGGTGTCAGACAATTATTATTATTTTTTTAAATTTACATTCACAATATCAGAAATTAGTTTTAATCCCTTCTAATCTATGCGAAAATATTGTAAATCTTGTTGGGTTGGCAACGGTTCTTTCTACTGTATGTTTTAAAATGTGAGAGCTCTGTGTTTTTGTGGTTTTTTTAATGTGAAAAAACATTCTTTTGGTATGAAATGTCACATCAGCCGATTCTGGAGCGTTTTCTCGTCCTCGTGATGCTATTTATTTGAATTTTGGTTGAAAATATCGGAAGTTATATCCCACAAACAGTTTTTGTCAGTTATTAGAGTCTGCCGGATGTCAAACTGTTGCAGCCGTACAAGTTTATTTCTGTTAAGCGGTGAGTACTCAGAAGATTGAATATATTACGCAAAATCTGAATAGTTTTCTTTATGTGATGTTTAGAGAAAAATGATTTCTGAGTTTTAAAACAATGAAGTTTTGATCATTTCAAGTTCACCATTGAATATCGTGCATCATCTTTTTATATGTTTCGGCATGCTATTTTGAAACCGTTAGGTTTCTGGAAAAAAAATTGTTTATTTCAACTCTCATTTGAATTATCGCCAATGTTTAAAAGTTTACAAAACAAAAATTACATTGTTACACTTTGAACGTGTCGCCTGCATGAAGCTGTAATTTCTTGTAATTTCTTTATTGTTGCCATCTCATATTATAGTAATTGTTTGTTTTAGAAGCTATTACTAGAGTTTCCTTGCAACTTTAACAGTTGTTTCATGTCTTGCATGGATAGAAAATATAGGTGTTTAAAACCAATATCTCACGAAACTCCTATTATGCCATTGAAGAATTCTCAAAAGAAAATTTCTCAAAAAAGTCCACCAAAAAAGCGGACAAATAGTCCTTTTCTGATGAATTCCATGAACCAAGATGCTGAACCATCTACCCCAAAAACTGGTCAATCAGTTGAAGATATGGTTTTTAATGATACTGCATTCACTGGATCGTCTTCTCAATTGTTTGGATCTACTAGTTCCTTTGTATTGGAACAAGATTGGCAAGAAATGGAAACTATTCAAAATGTCTCACTCATGGAAAAGTCCCCTTTAGAATTATTGGAAGGATTGAATGAAATTCTCAACAGTCCTTTAGGTAAAAATAAACATCGCCTTCCTCTACCTTTACGTCAGAAAGGCATGGAAATAGTTCATATTTTGCAAGAAAACGTTTTCGGTTTAACAAATACAGTCGAAGAACTAAAAAACGAAGTAAAGTTAAAGACGGAGGAATCAAATTCATTGAAGATGCAGTTAGCGGAATTTCGAAATATGCACCCAAAATCAATCATACTAGCACAAGACCAACCATTCATTCAATCCCAAGAAGAGTTTCGTCATTGCTCTTATGCAACAAGGCCCTTAATAGAGCGCCAAGCTGGAACTGAGCAACAACCGTCCAAAAATGCAATATATCCGGCAGAGAAGCCAACCTACGCTGCAGCATTAAAACAAAATACGAGAATTCATACCCTCCTGATATACCCAAAACAATCTAATATCAATTCTCTCGATTTAAAACGTATAATACAAGAATATTACAATCCATCCACAGACAATATTAAAGTTCTAAGAATACGCAACATCAGAAATGGAGGAATTGCAGTGGACCTTCCCTCTCAGTGGGATAAAAAGGAACTTGAAAATGCTCTATCCTTAATTCCGGAAATCTCTCTTCATGCTCAAATACGTACTCCCCAACTAAAACACCCCAAAATTGTAATCCAAGGAATACCAAAAACCTTTAATGAAGAAAACATAAAATATATTCTTACATCGAACTGTGGTGAAGACCTGCAGTTTAATATCTTATTTAATTACTCTTTTAGAAGCTCCAGGAATAACTGGGTAATTTCATGTGATCCCACTACATTTCATCGTATAATACAATTGCAAATAATTCCGTTTGAATGGGAATCTTATAGAGTACGAGAGCATATGGGAATCAGGAGATGCTCCTTCTGCCAAGCTTTTGGTCACTCAGCAAAATTTTGTAGAGAAGAAACCCCCTTTTGTGTGCACTGTGGCGATCGACACTTGTCGCATGAATGCCAAAATGATTTTCTATCTTGCATAAATTGCAAATTAGGAGGCTTCGTTTTTCAAGATCACCGCGCATCTGACAGCGTTTGCTGTGCTTATCAACAAGAAGTTTTAAGACAGAAAGGTAAAACCGATTACGGAGTTTAATTTTTTTTTTTTTGGGTGTTTTTTTTTTTTTTTTTTTCTCGTTGTTGTTGCTGTTGTTGAGTTTTTCTTTTCTTTCTTTTTTTTTCTCTTCTTCTTTTTTTCTCTTTTTTTTTTCTCTTTTTTTACTACTTACGTCTAACCTTTTTTTTTTTTAATTCTTTCTTTCATAATCATTAAATATAACATCTTTGTTGCATAAAATAGAAGTTTACAGCACTCTTGTTCCAATTTGAAAAAGAGTTATTACATTTAAATTTTCAAAAAAAAAAACAGATTTTTATATTTTTAACTGTGCCAATTTTTTTTTTTTATTTCAAGTATTAAAATAATAATTTCAATATGAATAGGGTTTTAAATAATGATACTGCTTCAAACTTTTTATCTCTAAATCATACTTTTTCGCATTCTGCAACTGACATTTTTCCGTCTCCACCATTGGATCTTAACAAATTCTCAACTTCGATCCCGATTTCATACTGCTCTACTAATCTGCCCTCATTAAATATAGTACAAATAAATCTACACCGGGCTAGCTCTCCTATAGCATATCTGTCACAGTATGCAAGTCAAGCTAATACCCATGTCTTTCTAGTACAGGAGCCTTATTTGTTGAGAAATTGTATTTCCAACATTCCCATGTCATGGGGAAAAATCCTTTCAGGGAGTGGTAGGGCTGCAATACTTTTTCCATCCAGCCAACTTGTTCCTTTTTCAACTTACACCTCATTTGATTTTGTAGCTTCAAAAATTATGCTGGATAAGACTACCCTTATACTTATTTCAGCTTATGCCTCTCCTTCTGAACCTATAGAACCATTACTAACCGACTTAAACAATTTTCTTACAGCTACTTTCGCTTCTTCTGTACTTATAGGAGGGGATTTCAATGCTCAATCCCGCACTTGGGGATATCGTCAGGATACTTCCCGAGACGAAGAACTTTTAGATTTTATAGCTACCAATAACATAGTAGTCTTAAATACGAGGAACCATCCTCCCACTTTTGAAACTCCCCACGCTAAGGGATGGCCGGACCTGACCCTTAGTAGAAATTTAGACATTCCTCTCTCCTGGGAAGTCAGCCAGGAAGTTTCCCTTAGTGATCACAAATTTATAGTTATTTCACTCCAAACAAATTATATAAGGAATAGATTTGTCAGATATAAAACGTTCTACAATACTAAACCATTTAAACAATTAATTCAAACAAAAATAAAACCATTTCAAGATGGAATTTTATCTGTTAAGTCAATGGAGCATATGGACAAATTTCTAACAGCCGTAATAATGTCTCTACAGGACTGTGCTAATAAAACTTTCAAAAAAAAGAAATTCGCCCAAATCGCTTCGGTTAATTGGTGGCATGATGGACTTAAAATACTTAAAAAGCGAACAGCAGCATCCAGAAGAAGATATCAAAGATGCTCAGACAGTACTCTCAAAATACAATTTAAAACAAGTTACAAACTAGTACTTGCTCAATATAAAAAAGCAATACAACTAGCAAAAAAAGAAACATGGCATAAATTTTGCACTTTAAATAATAATAATTTTGGGAAACCTTATAAAATAGCATTTGGGAAAACACATACTCCGGCTTATCTTTTTGAATTAAATCCTTCTAACCTTTCTGAAGATGATTTCCTTGCGTCTGTTCTTCACCATTTTTATCCAGACACAAATCCTGTTATATCCTCTATATTTGAAGAGTCCTCTTCAAACTCAAATACTTCTTCTGTTTATAACAGAAGTTCTTTTCCTTTGACATACTTTACTCTGTCCGAAGTAAATCTTGCAGTTTAACTACTTCCCAAAAAGAAGGCCCCTGGTATCGACGGACTTGATGCTGTTATTTGGACCCTTGTTCACCAAGTTTTTCCTCATTTCTTGTATAATATATTTAACACTTGTCTTGATTTAGGTTATTTTCCTGCTTCGTTTAAAGAAGGTGTTCTACTTTTATTTTTAAAGACTGGCAAAGATCCGCGCCATTTTACGTCATACAGACCTATCATATTACTACCCATTATTTCAGAGATCCTTGAAAAAATTATGCTCTTTAGACTGCAGAGTCACATGGCCATTAACGGCCTTCATCATCCTCTTCAGTTTGGTTTCACACCTCGTCGTTCAACAGATCATGCCCTCTCTCACTTTTATAATAACATTCAACAAGGCATTCAATCCAACACACTTATGGTTGCTATCTCAGTTGATATAGTTTCCGCATTTGACAATTTGTCTTGGAAAGTTATTCCCCACTATCTAAGTAAAACCAATTATGACAATGCTTTGTTTTTACTTTTCTCTAGTTTCCTTTCTCAAAGGTTTATTTATTTTTCTTCAACATCATCTTATCTCAAAGTTCCACAAAGGAAGGGCTGTCCTCAGGGATCTTGCAGCGGTCCAGAGCTGTTGAATTTGGTGGCAGCTTCACTGCTATCGATTCCATGGCCGGATCACACTAAAATACAAGCTTTTGCGGATGACTTTCTTCTTTTAGTTCACGCTAGTACTGCGGAGCAACTTCAGTCTTTCGGTAGAGAATCTTTGGCCATCTTTCATTCTTGGCTTGAGGACCATGGCTTATCAGTCTCAAGAGAAAAGACAACAGCCTTAGTATTCAAAGTCCCTCGAAATCTCAAGCGAACCCCATCTCTACTTTTTGGTAACTTCTTTGTCAAACGTAATCCAACTCTAAAATATTTAGGTGTCACTTTTAATCAACGACTGACCTGGGAAGCCCACATTGACCAAATAAAAAATAAAACTACCTTTATTCAAAGCTCGCTCCAGAGAATCGCAGGCAGGAGCTGGGGTATCCATATAAAACATAGAATTTTAATTTACAAACAAGTTTTTGAAACCTCCGTTTTATATGCTTCAGGACTTTGGGGTAAACATATTTCTCAGAGATTAACTAGGAAATTACTAACTATGCAACGTCGTGCCCTCCTCACTGTCACAGGCGCTTATCGTACCTGTTCCCATAATGCATTACACATTCTTTCAGGAATACCTCCAATTGATCTTACAATTAGGAAAAAAATATGGCTTTGGAAACTATTTATAGAGGATATAGATTTTACAATAGAAGGAAATTCATTTTCCTCAAAAGATTACGAACTACCGAGCCCTAAGTGGTTTTACTACTTCAAATATTCAAATTACTGACTATAATGTGGTACTTCACTGTGATCCGAATTTGCTTCTTCACAATAGAATCTATACTGACGGCTCTGAAACTATTAAGGGTGTTGCATCTGCGTTCGTCCATTTTGAAGGAGACACACTAGCTTTTGAGTGGTTTTCACGTCTCCACATTAAAAATTCAGTCTTCCAAGCGGAACTTCATGCTATAAAAAATGCTTTAGTTTACATTTCAAATAATAACCTAACTAATTTACAAATTTTTTCAGATAGTCAGTCTGCTCTACTCTCTATTTTGGATCCCCATTACAAAAAAACCCTATCACCACTTCCATTCAAAACCTTCTTTTGTCAAATCCTTCCCTCTCACTTAATTGGGTTAAGGGCCACTCAAATAATATAGGTAATGATAAAGCAGATTATTTAGCACGCACCGCAGCAGAAGATCCTTCTTTCTCGAATTCAGACTACTTACCTTTTCCCAAATCTGCTCTATTATCCACACTACAAAATTTTCTAAAAGAAGATTGGCAATATCGATGGATGCACGCTGACACGGGTCGGCGTGTTTTTAATTTTTTTCCTATCATTAAATTATATCCTAGAATCAATCATAGAGTCCAAACAACATTTTTCACTGGTCATGGTCCTTTTCCTGCATATTTTTCCCGTTTTTCCTTATCAGACTCTCCCAATTGTACTTGTGGGGATATTGGAACACCTGAACATTATGTTTACCATTGCCCTATAACATCCAATTTTCACGTTCGATATAACCCAAATTTAAATTCTTGCCAAAATATTCTCAATGCCTTTTCCCACTCCTTTTCCAATAAACAACTGTATTCTCTTTTTATTTACCTTTCCAATAACATATTTGTAGTTCAAGGAATTTAACTTTTTTTTTTTTTTTTAATATTTTTTTTTATTCCTATTTCTGAATTGTTCTTTTACCAATGTTTAAAATGAATATGTATTTTAATATCTTAAATTTGTTTAAAAAATATCATTTTATGTTTAAAAAAAATTGTTTTGTTAAGATATTTGTTATGTTAAGTTTGTAATTGTATGATGCTCTAAGATATGTCAAAATTGTGAAAAAAAAAATGCTTTGTAAGATGTAACATGTTTAGTTTTTAATAAATGTCCCTGGGGTCCCAAAACCGATAAACCGTTCAAACGGTAGGTGCGGGGGACCTCAGGGTGTCAAATGTCAAATGTAAATCTTGTTCAAGCATTCGCCGATAAATGGTAATCGTAAAACATAACATTAGTAGCGTTTTGCGAAAAAGTGATAGCTTAACTAATCAATTATTTAAAATTTCGTTTTATTGACTTAGACCATTTTTTCTCCCAACAGCTACGTTATTGTTAAAAAAATCAAATTCATGAAATGGGCTAAATTGTAAAAAAAAAAAAAAAAAAAAAAAAAAAGCAGAATAATTCATATTTCCCTTCAATAATACATTTAGTTTAAGATGGCACTAGAACAGTTTACCACTTTAAACGATAGCAAAATTTCATCGTACAGAACATCCATTTCTTTTCTAACAATGAAGTCATTGTTACGTATTTAGCATGATGAATTTCCGCCATTCATTTAACGACTTGTAATGTCAATATCTCTTTGAAGTTTGATTTAGTAGAAGCTATTCTGAACATCTGTGCGATTCTTTCCCTTTTGTATTGTTTACGTTAAAGTGCTTGGATAAATGGGGCGTAAATAATGTATCCTATACATTTCTATCATTTGTTCCTCATGTGTTTTTAGAAGTATAGTTTAGGTTAAAGTAACTAATGGAGAAAGCTATTAAACATGTTGTTTTTATGGTCACGCTTAACAGAACTGTTAGTATTTCTTAAATGAAAACCACATTTGAACAATTCTGTTTAATGACGATGTACCAGGGAAGAACAATATGCAACAATATACCAAGTAAAACCTTCTATGAGGGTACATTTTAAAGGCTATAGTTTTATTGCAAAAAAAATCTTTTGGAACAATCAATCAAAATTAACCTTTTAACTGTCATGCCCGAGATAATCTCGGGCACAGCACTGGTGTTCGAAAATGTCACGCCCGAGTATTACTCGGGGTAATTTTTTTTTTCTTGAGTGCATCGTATTGTTATACCCGAATATCTATCGAGAGACGTTTATTTCGCCTTCATCTCTTTGTCAAACCCGAATGGTTTGGTTTGGTTATTTTGGGTTTACTGGCACAAGAGCCTTTACAGGCTATACTGCGCCAAACGATGATAACCAATAATATTAAAAACATTTTAAAACACACATAGATCACGTTAAAAATCCAAACTAAGCAAGAGAAAGAAAGGACTGACAATTTTTAGTAAAATCAGAAATACATAACAAAACAAAGAAAACATTCAAGACAAAGATAAAACCACTAAATCAGAGATATAAAAGCGCTGTAATTATTGAAAGGTATTCACTTTTATTTATTTATTTATTTTTTTTTTCATTTATTTTTTTTAGAAAATAATTATTTTTTTTTTTTATTTTTAGAAAATAATGCTCCACTAGAAGCGAACTTTACAACTGCCATGTTGAGTGGCAGTCGCTTCAAGCAAATATGCTACAAAACTTTAAATACTTTACCCATGTGCTTCAAAATATCAATTTTTAACTACTTAGTATATTTTATTTTGTACTAAACATTTGATTTTTGCAATAAAAAAATTTGACAATTTGTGCATCCAAATCATTAAAATAACTTGACAGTTAAAGGGTTAATAAACGGATAAAATAACTTATATAAAAATAAATAAAAATTCATAAACAATGTATAACGATAATGGTTGACCAATATCTTGTTACGGCGAAGTAATGATCAACCCAATGGTTCGAAAGCTACTAATAAAACTACACTAGGTGGCCAAAAGTATCCGGACACTTTCAAAAATTCACATTCTTACATATAGCTCGAGAAATAAGTGATCAATTGTTCTTTAACTTTAGTCATACAAAATATAGACTTCACCGAACATTTCCAAGTTGAAATTAAATTACCCTTGCATTTGGGGGACGACAAGAAGGGGGTTGAAAGAAAAACCGCTTTTTGACCATAACTCTTCGAAAATAGCTCGGAATAAGCTATCAATTTCAGTAATTAATTAGCATACTATGTATAATTACTGTACAAATTTTTATGAACGTACCACTCTTACTTCTGAAGATATGAAACATTTTTGAAAAAACGGCAATTTTATTTGAAGGGTTTTTGCTCATAACACGCAGAGTTTTTGATCAAACCTTATCACAACTTCAGGAAAGATGACAAAATACAAGAGAAAGAACATACTAAAGCGGTAAATAAAAATATTAAAAATTCGATGAGATATGAACGTTAAAAGGAAATAATTTTTCACGGCGCATGCGCGAACGACAGAAATTTATAACTACAAAAATATTGTAGCCTGATTTATACTGCATCTTATAAAAAAAGTTCCAGTTGAATATCATGAAAAATGAAAAAGATATCAGCGATCTAGTGAGCTGTATTTCATTCAGTCGCAAACAATACATAAATAGTGAGGGGTTGTCCACAAATAGTGTGGTGACAATCGATCATTTTTTTTCAATGTTAAATTGTATACAGTTTGAAAATTTATATTCGGCATAGAAGTCACATTTCGTCTGTTCGGCCAAAAAGACCTTATACGTACGTTTCCAAAAGTATCCGAACACCCTCTGAAACGTTGGTTTTGAAAGACGACGCAATAACCTTTAATTTAAAAATAGCTCTTTGTGGACAGACCCTCACTATTTATGTATTGCCTGAGAATGAATGAAATACAGCTCACTAGATCGCTGATATCTTTTTCATTTTTCATGATATTCAACTGGATTTTTTTTTATAAGATGCAGTATAAATCATTCTACAATATTTTTGTAGTTATAAATTTCTGTCGTTCGCGCATGCGCCGTGAAAAATTATTTCCTTTTAACGTTCATATCTCATCGAATTTCTAATATTTTTATTTACCGCTTTAGTATGTTCTTTCTCTTGTATTTTGTCATCTTTCCTGAAGTTGTGATAAGACTTGATCAAAAACTCTGCGTGTTATGAGCAAAAACCCTTCAAATAAAATTGCCATTTTTTTCAAAAATGTTTCATATCTTCAGAAGTAAGAGCGGTACGTTCATAAAAATTTGTACAGTAATTATACATAGTATGCTAATTAATTACTGAAATTGATAGCTTATTCCGAGCTATTTTCGAAGAGTTATGGTCAAAAAGCGGTTTTTCTTTCAACCCCCTCCTTGTCGTCCCCCAAATGCAAGGGTAATTTAATTTCAACTTGGAAATGTTCGGTGAAGCCTATATTTTATATGACTAAAGTTAAAGAACAATTGATCACTTATTTCTCGAGCTATATGTAAAAATGTGAATTTTTGAAAGTGTCCGGATACTTTTGGCCACCTAGTGGCCAAAAGTACCTACCTGCCAAATTTAAACTTTTGGTTGTTGACTAAAAAAAAAACTGACTTCATTTATGGGCGATTTTCTGTGAATTCGTAAATTTTCCATACAGAATACCTTTAGTCTTGAATGAGCTGTGGATGGTTGACATAAATACGGACTTTAAACCCCCTCCCAAAAAAGTTACCCAAAAAACGCCCGAGTTACCTGGCACGTTTTTTGAAATGTTCGTATAATTATAACACTATTTTTCGGGAAATGAATCCATTACTTTGGTTCGAAAGAAGGTCAATTGAGGTTTGTATTTTTGATAAATTATGTCAGGGGACAAATCCCCTGACCAGTATTATTAGGCAGGGGCAGGGACGTCATTTCGAATTTTTCCAGGGGGGGGGGGGCAAAGGGTGCATACACCATGTAAAATTTGCCAAAAAGTGGCAAAAACCACGCCCACTTATATTCCAATACATTGATTTCTCAAAGTCAAGGGGGGAGGCAATTGATCCCCCCCTACACCTCCAAATGACGGGCCTGGGCAGGGGACTAAAACGCTTACTTAGTTGCGTAATATTTGCAAAATAATTGGAACATAATTAGTTACGAAACTACTCATACATGTAGATACAAATCATGGATATAATAAAGCGTTTCACAATTAAACTAATTAACATTAATAAAATCACTTACATGCGAACTGTTTTCGCAACGACCACGATGCATACTTTTATCACAAATGTGGCTCTGAAACAAAATAAACTGGCGTTTTAACACCGTTCTCAGTTATTTCGGCAAATTCACACTGATTATATTAAACTCCATGCCAAAAAATTGCAAGAGTAATAGATTTTTTCTACTGCAGCTTTGAAATTGAGGCATTGGACTGTTTGAAAAAACTCCGGTTAGCACTTGTATAACAACATTAAGTTTTAGAAATACGTAACTAGGATTCATTTCACAAAAAAACATAGTTACATTATTCTAATTTTAGATATGAGTTGCTAAGTTTTTGTAGTGGAAATATATTTTTTGAAATCTTGCCTTCAAGTGTTAGACTATAAGACTGGGACACCCATTGGTCTGTGTTTTTAGGAGTTAGACAATTTCTAGAAGAAAAAATAAATTGTCATTACTCCAAATATACTTAGGCTGCAAAGTATTAATGCTTCATTTGAATTAAGATGCATAGTTACTTTATTACACTATATTTTTAAAATACTGGGTCCGGACAGCCAGTTACGAGTTTACAGAGAAACGCACATAACGATGAAAATACTGTTGACAACTGCGAATCTTTTGTGGATTGTGAAATGTAACTATTTTGTTTTTGTGCATTAACTTTTGCGACACAGTAAACGATTGTTAAAATACATTTTTTTTTCAATGAATTTTTTTTCGAAATTAGACGTATGACCGTTGATATGATAGAGTAAAAAAATTCAAAGTATATGATCGAATTTTCCTTTTTTTTTGTTTAATAAAAGATTTAGTTTGTGCTTAAACTTTTGCTCTGCACTGTATATTTTAATATAATCGATTTGCGTTGCCAGAAAAAACTGAAGATATCTCTTTGATTGTGTACTTCGCATTAATTCCAGTTAAATAGAAACAAGAAGTTCTGTCAAGAACTAAACGAGCCTACTTTCCCGTATTTCGACATCGGCATTCTAGCATCTGATTATTATTCTCTTGATTATCTGAGACTGAAAAGTATGTCAAATATACCTTTTTAGCACTTAAAGCTGATTTCTAAAAGCAAAAAATGCCCCTCTCATCAAATGAAATAGACACGTAAAAAGTAAATAAACGAATAAATAAAGTTTTGTCGCAAATTTTAAAGAATGTAACTGTTATAGTTCTTCCGTAGAAAAATTCCACAATCGTTTTCAAAAGAAAAAAAATTAATAAACAAAATAAAAGTACAAAGAACATCAAAACAAATTTTATCGAAAAAGAAAAAAAAAACCTCTTTCGTTAATAAAATGTCTCGAATTTTACTTTTAATCCGTTGCCAGTTGTTAAATATAGATAAAGAATAAAATGCTCTCGTGAATGAAAAATTTTTGTAAACAAAAAAAAAATCGTCTGCCAAAAAAAAAAAAATAAATAAAAATAATAATAATAAATTAAACCAAAAAAAATGAATAAATAAACAAAAATCGTCAGCCCAGTCAGTCATTTTTTTCTGAGCCTGCATTTTCGCCATGTTTGCGGAGTTGGAGTTGGAATCAGAGTCCTCACAGAAGATTTTTCAGAAAAGTACTTTACATACACTTTTTATCAAAACCATTTTCTTACAAAGTTAGTTTAAAGGAAATCCGCTTTTAAGTTCAGAATCAACATTCAATTTAAATTTCCCAGTAGTCGCTCATGTTAAATTTTTTTTCTGAACGGTTCATCATTGAACGAAAAATGGTTGAAATTGAAAAGTGAAATATGGGAATGAGTCTCTCCGAGATTCTTTCGAACAAAAAAAAATTTATTCCATTCGGACGGTTCACTCAAAAGTTATTAGGTGGGGAAAGGTTGCTTGAACGGTTCAATGTTGAACGAAAAAATGTTCAAATTGAAAATTTAAACACGGTAATGAAGTATCCTTGCCGAGATCTTTCGAACAAAAAAAAAAGTTTGTTTAAATCTGACTGTTCACTCAAAAGTTATTAGGGGTGAGAGCTTGTTTGAACGGTTCAACGTTGAACGAAAAATTGTTCAAATCGGAAATTTAAAAGCGGGAATGAAGTATTCTTGATAAGATCTTTCGAACAAAAAAAAAGTTTATTCAATTCGGACGGTTCACTTAAAAGTTATTAGGTGGGGAAAGATTGCTTGAACGGTTCAATGTTGAACCAAAAATGTTCAAATTTAAAATTTAAATACGGTAATAAAGTATCCTTGCCGAGATGCTTCGAACAAAAAAAAGTTTGTTTAAATCGGACTGTTCACTCAAAAGTTATTAGGGGTGACAGATTGTTTGAACGGTTCAATGTTAAACGAAAAATTGTTCAAATCGAAAATGTGGATACGGGAATGAAGTATCCTTGAAAAGATCTTTCGAACAAAAAAAAGTTTGTTCAAATCGGACTGTTAACTAAAAAGTTAGTATCGCGGGACAGGTTGTTTGAACGGCTCAAAGTTGAACCAAAAATTGTTCATATCGAAAAATCAAATATGGGAATTAGCTGTACTCGCCGAGATCTTTCCAAAAAAAAAAAATCGTTCAAATCGGAATGTTCATTCAAAAGTTATTAGGGGAGGACTGACAGACCGACCGACCGACCGACAGACAGACACACAAATTCCCCATCTCAATACCCTACTTTTAAATTTTTAATTTTTCGATATTTATTTCATTTATTTTTTTCTTTTTGACTTTGTTTTGGACTTGGAGATATTTTTTGAACTTGGCGATATTTTTTAGATGCATTAAGCTACTTTTAATACTTTTTTCGTCTCTTTTGTTTTTAACGGGAAAGTAGACTAAAAATGGAAGTAATTAGACATGATTTATGAGTAGGGAAAGATGCCTGCGCTTTTAGGTAAACAGAAAAAGGAGAAGTTAATGGCTATTCAAGGGTTTTGTCATAAAGAGAATGAGTTTCTAGGGATTACAAGAGCGTTAGTCAAGTGTTGCATTATGTGAGAAGTAGTAATAGAAAATAAAAAGAACATATAAATAGGATGGTGTGAATACTGCATTACTTTTAAATTATATGCCTTTAAGGTCCTTTTATTAGAATGCCGATTATACAAATTCTGAAACGAAATTTCATTTTTAACATTGCATCTGAATTAATATAAATCTTTCCAGCAATTTAGCGATTATTATTCATACACTCTTAGTGTTTTGAATGGCAATTATGCTGATTACCGTGGCAGTTAATTTTCTTTTAATTTTAATTTATGTTTAGTGCTAAAATTCGCAACGTGCAAAAAGAAATTGCTTCTATAATGAAAAGGGGGAAAAGTAAGATTCAGCTGCGTAAGTTTTCTAATATCGAGAACAATTCCTTGTAGTTTATTTGAAAAATATGCATATCTTTTAAAAAAGGCACTCTTGCAGAAAACCAAACTTAAAATGTAAGTAATTTAGGTTTTTTCCATTTTCATTTATGTGCTAAAGTGATAAAACAAAGTGTCAAATTTTTGTATTTTTCCAGAGAGAAATCACCTGCGTTGATTTTCCGGATGTTTCCGCAATTTCGTAAGTGGAATGCAATTTCACGAACGATCTCAAGAATTGTCAAGTGTATAAAGCGTGCAACGGTGTTTACCTAAACTACTTTAATAAATGATGTCGATTTGTTTTCAAGTTTGTTTCGCAGTTTTGGTAAAGAGTACGCAGCACTGTAGTAATTTATTATCTACTTATATTAAAAACTGAGTATCTTTCTTTCTAACTATCTTTCTGTCTATATCACGCTTCTTTCTCCTGAACGCCAATGAACTGAAAGTCGAACCAGGTACCGATAGATAGGTAATTTTTCAGGCTTCATTAGTTTCAATTTATATAATTATACGATTTTAATTAGCGAAGATATCAATAAGTAGTCAAATTTAAAGCGATTAAGCCTAATAAATGATTAAATATGAAATCCAATGTTGCAAAACGTGGTTGCTATGAAACAGTAATATCAATGATAATGAGAATTTTGAATGAAGGCTGAACTAAATCAAACACGAAACTCATAAGCGGGCCACTTACGTAGTATTTTTATCGCTAGCTACTTGTAATATTTTGAAACATTCATTTGTTGAAAAGCCATCTACTTGTATTAAAAACTGAGTATCTATGTCTGCTTCTTTCCCTTGAGCGAGCATAACTTGCTGTAACTTTCCTCACTATTTTGAAGGTGCGAAGCATCTCAATAATTCGAATAATTTTTTTGATGCAGGAAAAAAGTGAAAGCGTGAAGCGCCTGCTAGCGAGCCGCCTTGGCGGGGAGTATTTTTTCGAAACATTCTTTATTACTTTAAAGGCGCGAAGTGAGTGCCAAGCAACTAACGGCGAGCGCCAAGCAGCTAGCGGCGCGCTTTAAAGGGCCACGCAGCTAGCTGCTTGGGCATTAGTGGGCCACGTACGTAGTATGTCGTAAAATCTTATGAAAATTGAATTTTATCAAATAATATCACATCATAATGAGATATAAGTTGGGTGGCGGGGGGACATTATGCATCAACATGCCGCAGGAAGCTAATCTAGCTGCCCTGGCAGCTAGTAAAGATAAATATTTCTCGAAAAATATATTTTTAAAAAATATAATGGAGACACACGGAGTACATAATGAAACAATTACTTGCTAAAATTACTTTTTTTGTGATGCAGAGATCTAGAGATTCCCTCACAGTAGATTTAAAATTTCTACAAAGGCTTGAAAAATAAGATTACAGAGAGCTGTGAGTACACAGAAATACAAGAACCAAGACAGTAAATCAACCGAATGGGATCGTTTTAAGATTGTAGAAATACAAGAATAAAATACCACAGTTTCATTTAGTTGCTCGAACACAAACGAAAGATTTCATACTGTTACTTGAACTCGCACAGTCGGAATTAGGAGCAGGTATAGTGCTCCTCTGGCAAGTTGACCTCCAACATAGACAATGTTGGAGGTATCTTTCGATTAATAAGAGAGAGTAATTGGCACTGGAATTGAGTTGGGTTACTTATGTAGGGGCTTTGCAAAAAAATTCCAACTCAAATTCGAGGCAATTACCTTTTCCTACTCCAAGAAAAGAGGAAAGCATTGTCAAGATCATAGTTCAACTTCTCAGAGGATCAAATACCCTATACCAATCAGCTTAATCTACGGCAACCAGACAACTTCACCTGCCTAGGGCATCACTAGTTTGGAATGACCGCAGCATAGCTGGTGTAAACAAACTTCTCACACAAGCTAAGAATATCTTCACACTGGCAGCTAAAAGTGCTTAACATATAAGGAGATGCCCCAAAACTGACCTTTTTGAAAAATTTATTTATACAGCTTCATCCAAAGCTTTTGAACAAACACTTGTGTTACTCAACAAAAATACTTGCTCTTCCCTTCTATTTTAGGAAAATAATTTACAATGCGAAAAAATAATGCTGTTAATAAAATAATATATTTTTCTTTGAAGCTATAACCGGGAAATTTGATCCATAAAATAATATATTTTTCTTTGAAGCTATAACCGGGAAATTTGATTCATGGGTAAGCGAATACTTGCATAATTTAGCTTTTTTTTTTTTTTTTTTTTTGCAAACAGAGGGAAGCAACAAATTTTCCTCAAAACTCGTAACCAAACACTTGATTCAATAGCGTTTTCCAAAAAGTACGTAAGTATTTCCTGAAGAATATTGGTACATTTTATGGGAGTATTTTTACAAAAACTATTGACAGTGTACACCTTTTATTTAAATTTGGTTAAACGGATAAGTAGTGTACAACTTTCTATGTTACTTCCTTGTTATTTACAAAAAAAAAAAAAAAAAAAAGATTACAAAAGAGGTACCTCAAAGCAAGATTTTAGTTCTGAAAAGATAACGACCGTTGATATGATTCTGAAATTGGTAATATTTCAAAGTATGAAAAGAAAGACAAATAGCACGTGCTTGTCTCTTTCGTACACAGCTTTGAAAAAGCTGAAGTTTGATTTACTAATTCATTTTACATCTAATATATTTTTTTGATTATTCTCAGACAGCATTATTTGCTTCAATGGGATTTTAATTAATCAATACTATAATTACTTTTAATTAAATAACTAAATTCCGAGGTATGTTAAGACACAAAATCTCGAACTTTGCGTCGATAACATAGTTCTTCCAAACTATAATGGAAAATTTTTCTTAGTAAAAGTCAGTTTTATGTACATATATATTAAGTTATTATTTTTTTCATTACGAGGTTTATTAAAGAGCAAAAACATATCCCTAAAATATTAGTGGTATACTAAAATACTTTTTTGCTTGAACGTCTTTAATTCAGATTTTTTATATATTTTTTTCGAAACGAAATTAATTTATTATTAATTTCATTTGAAATTAAATATAAATTGAAACGAAATTAATTTATGATTTTTATCTCTCACAGAGTGTTACACATTTTTAACTTTTATCTTTATACTTTAATATTAAAGATATATTATAATGTCTAAGACATAGAAGCTGAATTTTGTCGAGTGGTTTTAATTGAAACTAGTTAAAATGAGATTATACGCAGGTTATAATACGTTTTTCTCAATAAAAATGATCAACTTTTACTGTCGTTATAAACATTTTCTTTCGAAACGAATGAAATGCGTATCGCTGAGACATGGCATGGTATTTGTAAACGTATACGCAAAGGTGTTTCCAGTAATTTTTTTTTTTGTGAAACATTTTGAATAGCATGTAGCTAGTCTCAAGTAGTAGTTGATGCTTTTCGACGCCGAGGTCTTCGTTTCTTTACCGTTATGCATGAAACCAAACTATCTTTGCTGTTTCTATAGATTTTATAATTTTCCTTTTTAAATTAACTTCTATGTACCCTAGCATTGTATGCACTTCAGAGCAATGAGCAAGCAACCAAGTACTCAAAAACAATTTATTTATTTATTTAAAGTATTGCGCACTACAGACAAATCCAATTACAGTGGCAAGAAACGAAATGACAACAAACGAATTAAAACAAATTACACATTTAAAATATTAAAGCAAATAGACTTAAAATTATTAAAAGATATATTAAAAATATCCAAAACGCGACAATGAGAGTTAAAAAGTTTGTAAAATTTAAAAAGGCAAAAATTATCAACGTAATTAAACTTTGTAAAAATATTTGTAAAACACAGATGACTCCTAAGAGTTCTATTTGGAACAGCAAAATGGATAGAATTAATAATATCTGAGCAGTCAATTAGATTGTTAAGTGCTTTATAAAAAAAAAAGAAGACACAAAAGTTCACGGCGTGACTTAAGGTTTGGAACATGATAAATATTGCATAAATTAGAGTATGAATACGTCAAAAAATCATGGGTATGGGTTCTGTAACACAAATAAAAAATAAATTTGGATTGAATTTGCTCAATAATTTTAATTTTGTTATTGTAGTAGGGATCCCAAATAAGACTACAGTATTCCAGCTTGGAGCGCACAAGGCAAAAATAAAGTGTTTTAATTGCTTGCTCATTAGAAAAATCTTTAGTCTTTCGTTTAAGAAAACCAAGAACCCTATAAGCATTAGAAACGATGTTGTTGATGTGTAGTGTAAAATCAAGCTTAGTACTAAAAGTGACCCCCAGATCCTTAATAAAGTCAAGACGCGACAAACACTGTTTATCAATTTGATACGAATGAATAAATGGCTCAGATCTACGACTATAACTCATAACATTGCATTTACTAATATTAAAAAAAAAAGCTTATTTTGAATACACCACTGGTGCAAATTATCCAAATCGATTTGTAAAAGAAGATTTAGTAAAACAATACTCTTTTTAAACGTCATCATACACAAATGTTATTCATTTTTAATGCTTATTTGTCTGCGTTAAAGCAAACGTAACAATTCCAGAGGGAATTAATTGTGACGTTGTTACGCACATTAGATATTTATCTTGTCTTTAAAACTCCTTATAAATTGCATTTTACGAAGTATTGCTTTTCTTAGAAAAAATAAAAATACTTTTACAAGTTTGTTTGAAAGGGGAAAGCTCGCATCAAACAGAAACGACGAGCAGCTCGTGCTAGAAAATAAAAGTTAGGAAATCAAAATCCTTTAGTCAAGTTTGTAATTCGATAGTTTTAACGTGTCTGGCATTTAAATTCAGTCATTTTTTCACGGATCTTGTTTGCTCCTTTCAACCATTAAGTTTGGTTAAATTAATATTTCTTTTTCATGGCGTGATAGTCAAAGACAGCCTTTTGCTTTCCCAGTGAATGTTTTCTAATCTTTGCAGCATTGTCTCAAGGTCTCTGCTTTATAAGTTCCAGCATTAAAATTCAAGAACATCTCAACACTAAAGAAAACACCTTTAAAAGAAGATCTTGACTTTAATGTGGCGTATGGAATCTACTGTATTTGAGCGATCAAAGGATATTGTTAATCGCTGTGAATCAAAAAATTAAAAATTTAGAAATTGAGAGAAACAAAAAAACAGTTCAAATTAGTTCTTTAAGTTTACAGAACCAAAATAATAAGATTGACATTGACCACAATAATGTTGAAAACGGCGTTGGTTTTATTGCAGTTTTCAAGTGACAGGTTAGTAAGATCAGACTTTTAGCAATAACAGTGTGTGTACAGATCTTGTAAATAGTCAGATGAAAATATTGCCATTTTTATACAAATTTGTAATTCGGGAGGATTTCGACAGCAGGTAATAGGGACACGTCGAGTTTCCTGATTTGTATACTTTAAGTCATGTTAGAAAGCAATTCGTGTGTTTACTTTATTATAATTATTACTATTATTTTGATGTATTTTTGTTCTTCTCTGGGGTGTTTTAATGGCATGTACGCTTATCACACAAATGAAACAGAGTTAGGGTCTTAGTGAAGACCCGAATTTTCCTGATTTCTAGTGCTTCTCCTCAAAGTCAGGAGATTTTGGGCGGACATTTGGCATTTGCGTATATAGTTATTTCTGGTGTTATCTCGCCAAACCAAACTTTCATACAGTGATGCTAAAATTTATTAAATAATATTTCATGACAAAACGAAATGGATATTTCCACAAATAGAAACTCGTTTTTTATCATATTCCCTTAAAATGTTCTGATGGCACTCAAATTACAATACATCTATACAAGTAATGGTGAATAATTAAAATTATCACTAAGTGGTCATTGCAAGTATTTAAAAAAAAAGAAAACAATATTTAAAAGTTTCATCACAATTTGAAATAATCAGCCAAATAAACAAAGCTAGCAATGAAGTAATATTCAAGTTAAATATATTTTTGTATTATCTTTGTTAAAACTTCCCTTGAAATCTAGAGTTTCATTATTTATGGTCAATTTCGCGAAGCGACCATGTTTCCGTAAGTCTTTTTATTGTAACAGCTGTAGTCGGCTATTTTAAAATAGGCACATCAAGGTCACAAATTTTGCGTCGTCTTTATGGAACCTGCTAAGGCAATTCATTTATTTTTGGTTTATCGAGTTAGACAAAATTTGTGACCTTCATAAGCCTATTTTAAAGTCACTGATTATAAGTATATCGCTTTTTACTCGTATATTACCGTAACAGCTTGTCTAACTGCAGCGCCGTCTTTATCACCTTTTGGAGAAAAAACAAAATGGGAGAAAGCAACTCTTTGAAAGTTAACTTGGAGCCCATTTTTTCTATACAAGAAATAAGTTAAGATTTATGATGCTAAGAAGCAACTGTGAAGCCCAGTGTGGAATCGTTCTCTTGCACCTACACTTCGGAAGAAAATTCAAACAGTTTTGAAATTCAAATTAAAAAATAATAAGTATTTCTGAATTTGCTAGCGTGATATTAACCATGAAGATAAAAATAAGAGCTAAAAGGGGAAAAAGAAACTATTTCAACTAAGAAAAAAAAAAGAGCTATAATATGACTACTTCCCACTTCTCTCGAAGCCCACTACTGTTTTTCTTTGAAGGATGTTTTTTTTTTTTGTAGCTTCAAAACAAGTATTCGGAATATGTAGCCGTCTTGTGCGTCAGAACTTAACTGTCCCAAAATTATTCCTATACATTCTCGTATTTTATTTCAATACTGATTCTTCCTATACCTTCAGTTTTCTCTGGGGTTGGAACAAAAATAGCTAACTCTAAGTACAAGGACAGCATGAGATAAGTAATAATTCATTAAATTTAAATTTTGTTCGAAAAACAACCGATAGTGTCGCTGTAAACATTAAAATATTAAATGCGTCAGAAAATATTTTATAATCTAAAGAAGGAAAAAAAAAGGGGGGGGGGAGGAAACTGAATTATTTATTTGAATTTAGTAGCATTTATGTTCAGCAACATTTACTACAATGAAGTTCAACCAGATGCTATTTATGAAATTCAAAATTATGAAATATTTAGTAAAACATGTACTATATAATTATATATAGTAAATATTTTAAGTTGTAAACGTTTTCTGTATATCAAATGTTATTTATCTGTCTGTAGAACATATTTTCATTTCAGAAAGATTCAAACGATGATACTATCCAATCCAGTGAGTTAGAGTGGAACTTGGAAACTGTTAACTGATTTGAAAGTAAACATAGCACATTCAAATTGAAAGGAGCTGAAATTCGGGCACCTGCATGTTTTAAAATTAGATCTCTTTGTAGATAAGAAGGAATACATTAATAAACATGGAAACTCCCGTTTCGAAACGAATAACGGTTTGCATCATAACGTGTTTAAACGATTGTTTAAATTGAAATGGTATGCAGATTCAGACAATTTATAAGGAATACGAAAACTATTCGTGTCGGAAATATTAGAAGATGTATTTAATTTGAAGTGGAAAATATTTTCAAGAAGTGCTTTTCGATCATTATTGCGATTCTTTATAAGACGATAATTGCTTTAAAAATACAGAACGAGAAACAATATCTGATTAAAAAATACATCTTTGCACCTCATTAGTTTCAACACCTTTTTCAAGAAAATATACCTAAAACGAGTCCCAAGATGTTTTAAGATTTAACAATTTATTCAAAAAGACGTGTCTATAACTTTTGCTCTGGATATTAATGATATTTTAACGTATTTTACCTTTTAAGATATAACATAGATTTAATAAAATTGTACACGTTTTGAACAAAAGTTCACTACAAATAAACGCAAAAGGATCAAAATTTCAGAACAATGTTAAAAGTAACTCATGACTAAGGGTGGTAACGACAGCCGCATTTTTTTTCCAAAATATGCTTTAAGTTAACATTTAATAGCTCTACTTTATGTATCGTTTCATTTGATATTATCACCAAAGTTGTAAAATAGTTTTGATTATAGTCTTCATTGACGTTAGATTTTATTAAAAGTTTGCTCGCACTAAGATATTTCTACAAAATAAGTTACTTTAACCGAAATCAAATCAGTCTAACTTGCATTAGGACTCTAATTTTATGTAGTGCTGTAATCTAAGCTCTAACAAAGTATCTAGACATTTAATTCCCAGCTCCGAAAAGGCATGCAATTGAATTGTAAGCTCTATTCCTAGAACGTCGATTCAAAGGAATTCTAGTTGCGTAGTTTGTAATTATGTCACGGTTTAAAATTAATGGGACATTCCAGTTTGCAAATTTAAACATTCGCAAAACTTAGACTTCACTCATACCTGGACTAGGTATCTCTGTAGGTAAATATTTTTAGGTAAAATTTTTTTTCAGCGTTATCTTACAAAACAAAAGAACAGAAACGTATTTTTTGGGGGAATAATGAAAAATGGTTAAAACATGACATTTATTTTAGTCATCAATGCATCTGGAAACACATTGAAGTATATTTTTAGAAACAACCAATAGTACTGATTTGGCTTTTATCTATTAAAATGTAAGCTAAGAATTAACCTGGAAATATGTTTGAAATCTGTTTATAAGAACTGCAAATAATATTTGTACTGTAGTAAGAGCCCAGGTTATGTGGTACATGTGAAACATTAGGGCAACATATGTATTAAAAAATGATTGATGAGGGGAAAAAATAGTATCACTGCTAAAATTCATAAATTGCCTTGAAAAGCAAACTGTTGATGAGAAGGTATTGGTGTACCATATTAAATCAAGGTCCAACAAAAGAGGGTCAGAGTTAAGCTTATTTGCCTATTCTGACGTTGTTTTACTCCAAACAGTACATTTTTTAAGGCTTTATTTTCATAATTGCCAAAGTCTGCTACCCTTTAAACTAGAGATGGAACGAAGCGGCATTTGGCCGAAGCGCCGAATACCGAAGCTTCGGCCAACTAATGGCCGAAGCTTCGGCTGGCGCACATATTGAAGTTTTTGGGTTAAATGCATAATAAATGCGTAGAGTTTTATACTTTTCTCCATATGTTTTAATATTCTTAATTCTTAGCGTTACACAATATTTTCAGCTTACTGAGTCATTCTTAAATTAATTTCACTAATTAAAAGTTTTCTTGTTTTTTTTTTTTTTTTTTGCTTTGTACTGCTAGTACAAGAAAAGACGACATTACTATTTTTGTATTGCAAATTAGTAGTAGGAAGCTCTACTTGGAACTTGAAAAGCTCAGTCTGTAGTTCAGTTGATGTTTTATAATAAAACAACTGATATGATCGTGTATTATACCATAGAGCTACCCAATCTACTACTATTTACGTTGTGTTATATTATAAATATCTTAATATTCTTAATGCAAAATGCTTCAGTTTTTGGTGAATTCGAAAAAATAGTAGCATGCATTTCTTTTTTACTTGTCTTTCATTTGATATTTATTTTAAGAGGATTATTTAATAATGTCACAAGTTCAAAGAAACTATCCATTCCAAGGTTGAGTTTTGTCAAAAAGAAAGGGGGGAGGGAGGGTTTGGTTTTTTTACATCATAATTCTAAGTTGTGTGACAAATGAGCAGGTATTATTCTATTAATTCAAGTATAAATGACAAATCTTTTTTAAAGTTAATCAACTAATCAGAATTTATTCTATTTTAATTATAAATACTTAAAATGCGAATCTTGGGTGGATTTGTGCTACTAATGGACTGGACCCCTTCCTCATATTTTGATTTATACAAAAATAAATAAATAAATAAGATGTAGCTTTAAGTTATGTATTAACAATTACTTACTTGTTTTACTATATCCTGATTTTGTTGTTTAGAATCTTGATCAATGAAATACATAATAAGTTAATATATGATGATAGATTAATGCATCTGTTTAAAAAACTGAAATTGTGTACCTATAATTTCAAAAAATATAAAATTTTAAAAGAAAGTAATTCAGGATTTATAATAGTTGCACATCTGCCCTTGTACACATCAGAACAATTACCATTGTTCAAAGTTTCAAAGCTAGAAATCATTGAAAAATAAAATGCAGTATATTTATATAGCTTTTATTTTAAAACTAAAGTTTTTTTGAACAAATATAACGAAATGTAATATTTAAAAGAACATATTGTTAATAAATATTTTATTAATTATTGAATGCATTCTGGCTTCAAATGTTCAATACGCACATATTTTTAATTGAATATAAATTTCTATTATGCTTTATCATGAGGAACAATTTGGAGTTAAAAAGACTATCTTATATGATAATAATAATTGTAACAGAAAATTTGTTGAATAAATTTCGGGCAGAAGCAGCCGAAGCGGCCGAATCACAACTCATGCTTCGGCCAGACCGAAGCTTCGGCAAAATGGCCGAAGCTTCGGCCCGGCCGAAGCTTCGTTCCATCTCTACTTTGAACTTTAATGACTGAAAAAAAAATCGTTTTAAGACAATTACACGTTCCAGCCAAGTCAAACTGGAGTAGATAATTCCAAAAATAATTGATCCTTTATTTCTTTATATTCCTTCAAAGCGAAAATAGACGCATTCACCGACGCGATCTGTGGTAATAAAAATGTACTACAATGTAGTAATAAATAAGAAGGGGCAATAATGTGGGAACGAAAAAAAAGAATATTTTAATAAAAGCAAAACATTTATTTCCAAACAAGTTAATACCATCGCCCCTTGAAAAACTGAGTCACCAATCTTAATTCAAGCATTATAAATTCTCTTTTCATTGAAAATTGTTGTTGAAGATTCAGAGTATTAGTATTTAATTAGATAGTTAGGTAAAACATTATAACTGACTTAAAAATCTACCTTTTCTTTCCGTTAAAAAAGCAGCCGCATTAGATTCTTATTTACAAATAAATTGTATGTTAGTAAAGAAATTGATGAATGCTCACAGTCAGTGCATGCGTATTCATTTTACTGTGTATAATACTAAACTTTCTTAATTTAGTCAGTCATATAACTGAATGGGTAATATCAGCAGTCAGATAAGGTTAGTTTCTGCAAACTATGTGTGAACATATTTCTGCCTTTCTGCGTCACGTTTTTTAAGCTCGATAAGACACAACGTTAAGTAGTGCCTACGTGCCACAATATCACAGTGCAGTCAACTTAATTTTAGTGTATGATGCTGTTTATAGAGGAGTAATGGAATGAATACTTGTTGCTTAAATACTCTAATGCATAATATTCAGTTCGTTGGAATTATCGAATCCACAGCTCATTACGTTACTGTAGGTAGTATAGTTCTTGTATGCATGGTAAAATACTGTATTGCAACCAAATCTGATGTTTTGCCAAATTAGCGCAAATTGTTAATCTCATAATGCTGAATGACACTATAACTCAACAATGTCTTCATATGCTTTGCTCGTACTGCTTTGTTTTAATGTTTTTTTCCCATTAATTGAAGAATATACGTAATATTTTATTTTGCATTCTCAATCACAAAATGTCATTTATAAATATAAAAAATATACGATGTAAAAAGTGCTCTTGTATGAATAAGAAATGGTTCTAAAAGTATCCTTCAACTAAGAACGAGGAAACTCGTTTCCTGAATCTTTCAAAGTTTTGTTACTTAAAAGCAACAAAGATCAAAGCAAATAGAGCCCGCACATATAGGATCAATGGAAATGGCCCTTCGGAAATAAAATTATTTCCTATCGGATGTATCTTCAGAGAAACAAAACATGACTTTTAACTACTGTAATGCATTGAATCTAAATATTCTTAATTATTTACATTGTGTCTGGTATTAGGTTTATCAATAGCAATTGTTTAAGAATTTTTCTCCTTATGTTTTTCCCCTATTGTGTAAATAGTTCAGTAAATATTTGATGTTAAAAGCCTATTTGCACAAGCTAGAACATTTACGATAAATAATGCAATTTCTAACCAAATTACACAATTAGTATGTAAATACGTTTATCCTGTCGTTTACATGTTTTAGATTTGATATTTTTTAATTATGGAGATCGAGAACAAATCACCGCGTTCCTTAAATGTAACACTTAAATGGCAGTTTATGTTATGCAGTTAGATATTCAAAAGCGGGAAATAATTGAAGTTGTATCATCTAATGATTATTTTAAACGCATACATATATAAATAAATACATGCACATAGTAATGGGAAATAATTAAAAAAATGTAACTTTGAGCATTTAGTTCGAAACTCAAAACAAAATTTTAAAAATGAAAATACTTAAATTTAGCTCAAAAACTGCTAAACATAAATGTTAATTCAAGAAGGTTTGATTGAAAATGTTTAGCAAAAAGTGATTAACGGAACCTAAAAAATGGTAAGTACATACGTGCAAATGTGCTATTTTACTGTTTCTTTAAGAGTAAATGAAAATATACGAAAAAGAAGGCGTCAAGTTTTCTATGAATGAATTTTATCAAGAATAGACTTTTAACATTTATGCCAGAAAAATTATTAGAAAAAATGAGTTGTAACCATAGCTAGGGCGTGTAAAGTTATTATTTTTGCTTTCAGGGTACTTACGTTATTACTATCTCTACCAGAATTTAATATTCTGTGCGGTGACTGAAAAGGAGGATAACAGTCCTTGTATGCATAAAAACTACCGTATCAATTTTGGCATTTAGTCTTTAAAGTAAGGGTTGTAGGGAAAGGATTCATTCTCATTTGCTGTGTCTCTACATAATTTAATGAGGCAGTCATCATAAGATAGTTAAAATATAATTCTTCCAATTAAAAATATAACTCTCAAATGCTTTATTCCAGCAGTTTGTGAACTAAGTAAAATTGTTCACAACGTTAAAAACAAAAATGATTCAATTGAAAAGGCATACCAGTTTCAAAGGCAATAGCCCTCTTCATTAGTGCCTAGGTCATATAATTCCCATATATTAGGCACTGCCTAGGATGCCTTTTTTATTGACTTATTTGTGCTTTTAAATGTTGTAAATACTTTGATTCATCTTTGGCACAAAGTTAATGATTTTGATAATTTGTATTGATTTAATTTCAAAGTGAAATTTAATTTCAAATTAATTTAACGCACGTTTTGCAAGAAAATTAGTTTTTTTTACCCAATAGCATTTATATATATTTTGGTATTGCCTTACACATTTCTTCGGTGAAAGTCAAATAATGGTTGAGTGCTTCGGAACATGTCTCACAATTTAACGAAATTCAATTTGTGTGTCCTAATATTTTGAACTATATACTAAATCCACTATTCAAGCAATACAAAAATAAAACATGCGTAAGTAGAGTTATGATGTCAAAAGAATCTTAGATAGAAAACGTCATTCTTGTCTCTACCAATAAAGTTAAAAGCCGATCCGTTATTTTTAAAGAATCAATAGGACTTTCGCTTTATTATTCAGTCTTTTTCTAGTGTTAGAGAGAATATATAATTTTATGATACCTTGTAAAATGTCTTTCAATTTTCAAAAAATATTTAATCGTTTTTATATAGTATTTATAAGTTAGATAAGTATGATAAGTCTTTTTCCACCATAATGCTTCATAGCTATGTCAATTTTCTACTTTTCGGAATCATACTAAGGAAAAGTGGGATAAAGCTGAGCACGTTTATAGCTTTTCCCTATAAAATTTTATTATTGAGTTCAATGGAAAATTATGTAAATACAAAACCGTAAGTGAGTGAAAGTAAGGTATTGCGACTACAAAAGTAAATAAAAATGTATGACTTAATAAAAATATTTTGTTTCACTATTGTGTCGTTTTATACACGTTTATTGTTTTTTAATGCTATTGCTAGAATAAAGAATAAAGTGACAAGTAAATAGAAATTAAGTAATTTTAGCTTTATGTCGTTCTAGATTCTAAACTAAGACTGTAAAGAACTATCATTCTGACAATCTATTTGAAAAGCTATATTATCTAGGATTGGTTAGGGTAAGTGAGTCCCCTTTTTAGAATAGTTCGTTTTTAAAGCCCTGATATAAGCTTTAAAGCAAAATAGTTTAAACTTGTTCATTTATTTCATCTTAGACATTATTCATAAACGAAAGTTCAGCATTATTTTCTAACAAAAATGCTTTAAATATTTTTATCTATCGTATTCTTTAAAATATGACGTGGGTTACCCACCTACCCCCTAGGAAGGGGTAAGTGGGCCACCCCCCATTTATTTATATTTAAAATGAGCATATCTAAAAAAGAAGTTTGCGGGTCCTACCTGATAAAGTATGTAAAATTTTAGTAGGGAATATTTTTTTGTAAATGCATCCATTAACGAGATATGTTACATTGAAATGTGTATGACAGAAAATTAAAAAGCGAAACACAAAACAATTGTCTGTGAAATTCATTAAAAGAAGTTACGCATATTTTTTGCTTTGACATATAAATTAGTGTTGAATAAACATAATAGAGACGATTAAGATCAATTTTAGTAAAATAAAAAACAAATATATAGGTTGCAAAAAAAATTGAAACACTTAATGGCAGCGTCTATTTGAAGTTTGCCGAGGGAGAAACATTATCATTTCATCCTCAGTTGTAACTCCAACATCACTTACATTAAATCAATAAAAAGTGTAGCTATTTCTATTCTTTCTACCAAATTTAGCAGCATTTTTTTCCTTTGTATCATATTCTAAAATTAGACCTTCATAATACTTTATGGCTTTCTTCGATGCAAGTTTCCCAAATATATAGTTACCAGCTTTTGCAGTTTTTGCAGCTGAACCATCAATTCCTTCTAGGTCTGCATCGTTATCTCTCATGTCATCTTAGAAATTGCGTCATCGGAACTGTTTTTCATTTTGAAATCATCATTATTATGAGGGGACCTAATTACCCTAATAGGGAGAAACTACGCGGTAAGTGGGACCCCTCCCCTTAAACACTTATTAATAATACTTTGCGTGAAAATTCCTATTGCATTGTGTCCTTCATGTTAAACTCTACAACAAAACTTTATGAATATAGAAAAAATAATAAAAACTAACCTTGAAACACTTTGAGAAATGTTGGTTGAACTCGTTAAAAAATTTTTTTTTGGGAAATTTTTATGACGTAAATTATATGATCTGATTTTTTTCTCTATGAAACCCAAATTTATGCAAAACCAATCACTGTGATAAAATATAACATGATTTAAGTTTTAAGAGCGGTGGCCCACTTACCCTAGTGTCTCACTTACCCCAGTGACTCACTTACCCGAACCAACCCTACATAAAATATTTTCCCTGCTAACATATTAAATGAGCCTTTATTTGACGAACATCCTTAATACCGACAATCTGAAAGCACTTTTATGAATAAGAAGTGATCGAAATTTTTAACAGGAGTTAAAACTATCAAAGCGAGTTTACTCTATTGCCATTCAGAGCTTAAAAGCGTTCATTTTGTAATGGGCATTGTAGGCATCTTTCAGAAGTTTTTTTCTTTTTTCGAATTTGTTTCTATACATTCTTAGTTTTTGGTTAGATTCTTTAGAGGTAACATCCAGACCAAATGTTGCCTCCATAAACTAAAAAAGAATGATTAAAAGGAAATGATTTGTAATCATAGTTAAAGGCGGGTAAGTTATTATTTTTGTGTTCAGTGTATACTTACGTATATGGGCCATTCCATAAAAGCCACCATTTTGCCCCGCACGTCACGCTCACGTATTTATTGAAAAGTAATGATTTTAAAAATTAATGAACACAATTTTGTTGGTAAAGAAATCACAAACAAATGTGGAATTTCTTACGCAAAAAACTTTGTTTATTACCTTTTAAAATTATTACTTTTGAATGAAATATATGAACGTCATGCTCGGGGAAAAAATATGAGCCATTCTGCGTTTTCGTCGAATGGCCCATATACTGGTTCCGCCAGAATTAAATATTCTGTGAGTGTGGATAAGGAAGGATAACAGTTCTTGTAGGCATTTAAACTACCGCATCAGATTTGGAAGTTAGTTTTAAATCTAAGGGTTCTAGGTTATCCTTAGGTATCTTGTGCTTTATACTCTTTAAAAACTAACTTAATATCCAACTACACTAATTGATCCATGACATTTGCTTCTCTTTTGTAGCATTATATGTTTAGCAAATACATATTTTTAAAATCTGATCATGATAAATAACTTTAAATCTGTTTCAAACAATAGGGTCGATTAAGTTCAATGGCACAACATTCTTAACCTTTTGGATTCGGGCTGTTCATATAGAAATTTTTCGACCCCCCTAGTACGACAGTTGAACCACAGATTTCTTTTCCATTGAAAAGAGAAAGTATAAACTGTTGTACTAGAAGTATGAAACCTTGAAAAAATACCCGGCTCCAAAAGGTTCGAGTGAAAATTTCAACCCCGTCCTCTAAAGAAAAAATATTTATGGTACAACATGTGGTACCGCCCGGTTCCTGAAGGTTAATGAGTAGAAACTGCTCCAGACTTTCGCAATGCGTAGGTAAAAAAAAAAGTAAAGTAGAAATATGAAAAGGTTAGAGGAGAAAAAGATTTAAGACTTCTAGAATTCTGGAAGAAAAAAAAAAACTAAACGCATACAAACTTCAGTAAATTAAATATACATATGAAATTTTTTATTTTGGGAAACTAAATGGAAGTATGAACTGAAAGGTAATTTTGAGTTACAGGAAAAGTTTCAAAATGAAGCAAAATCGAAAGCAAAAACAAAAATAGTAAGACAAATACAATCAACGACGAAAACTCAATATCTTGCAGAAAAGGGAACAATTTGGGAAACTCTGATCCTGCCTTAAAAGTAGCATAGCTACGAGAAATGAAGTAACATAAGTAGGATGAAAATGAAGGACATGTGTTAGTGTCTTAATAAACAAAATTTGTATATTTTGCTTAACTTTAAAGTGTTATGTAAAGTGTAAGATTTGATTGATTTTCTATTTTTTTAAATAAGGGGGGGGGCACAGGGTAAAACAAGTAAAACAAATACAAATACTGGGCGAAAATATTACACTAGTTTAAACAGGGCTTATACTGAAGCAAGCAAATTATTTCTAATGAAAATTACATGTTTCTTAAATTTCAGTTCATTAATGAGTGTCGGATTAAACTACTTAAACGATTTGTCTATCTATAATCAGCATTTTATCTTTTTACTACTTTATCCTTTTTTACTAGTAATTAAAACGTAGTAAATTTTATTTGCTTTTCGGGTTTAATTTTTGATAATAATAAATCACTAATAAACGAATTTACTGATGTCTCAGTATCAAAAAGTTTAACAAAATCAATATTTTGACATAGATTATCACTTGTTTTTAAATCCTCTATAACTGTAACCTCTTTAAACGACCATTTTTTTAAAAGTAATATGAATGAAATAGAATTCAAAATTTAGAATTGAATGTTAAGAGTGATTCCATACCAACTCACCTGAAAAAAAAGGTGGTCGCACGACCGACTCCGATTTTCTTTTAATTTGGCACTCATGTTGATCATATAGAGGCATAGAAAAGTCCAAATTTTTAGGTTCCTGCTCCACTTATTTTCTGAGATACATGCCCTCAAAGTTTGTCCGCCACGTCAAAATACTAAAAAAGTGATGTTTCTTATATCATTTTTTATAAAACATTGTACTCATGCAATATAAAACTGTTAGATATCGATGGAAACTAGTTACTTCAGGCATTCAGAAAAAAAAATATTAGAATGTTCATAATGAAAATTGCTAAGGGACAGGGCTTTTTGAAGTCGTCATCACAAAAACTCGATTTTGCCGATTTTGCTAAAATTGATGAATTTATTCCAAAAAAAGGAAGACATAACCAAAGGTTTACTCACTTTCTGGTAGTGTATAGATATTTACTATAAATGGTTACACAATGCATAACTTGGGTTTCTCACTCCTTCTTGGAAATATTTAAGCTTTAAGATAAGCCATAAGGCAAAAACATGCGTTTTTGGCCATCTTGGCAGCCATTTTTCTCATAAAGGGGGAGCAGCAGAAACTTTAATTTTTTTTAAACAAGCTACTGATATGTTAGCTATTCACAGGAAAAGAGTTTACTTTTGGTTATTTCTTCCATTAAGAGATATCCTGCTGACAGTATATGCATGTTTTTCGCGACGACCATATGCTTTTGTTCCCCCTCTCATGAACTTAAAATTAATTAAATCAACAAATAACGATATATTTATTAATATTATTATCTACCCAATATGTCATGAAATTTAATTTATTAAATCATTGAACAATAAGTTAAAACAATAGTTCCATTTAATCTAATTTATTAGTTATTAAGACGTAACAAGGCATAAAATGCAATATAAAAGAGTGTAAATCGTAACTACGAACTTTTTATTAATATTAAAGACAAAAATACTGAAAAAAAAAACACACACACACACAAAAAACCCCTCCAAACAAACATTAGATTAAACGGTTTAAATTTCTATTTTACATTTTATAAAATAAGTTTGACGTACATTATTAGTTTTTTCTCAAAATGAACACAAAGCTTAGATTTGTGTCTCTAGTATTTCCAAATCATACCTATTAAATTGCCAGTAAATAAATAACAAAAAACTTTCGTATTTTGTCTTTTATTTCTCCGATGAATTTCAAACAAAATCTCTCATGCAGAAAAAGTATATTTCAGCTGAAAGCCAACCATTTCGGAAGAAAAGTAATAAAACGAAGACTTCCTAAATCATTCGTAGCTTACACACAAAAGTTTTCCTCAAATATTAGCAATGTGAATTCCGGACCAATTCAACGAGATATTGGAAAAAGTTTGTGAGCAAAGATTGACCGAATCCTAGATTGAACCAATCACTGTAACAGTTGAACCGTGAGAAAGTCGAAGAGTAGAGCTCTGAATCAGGAAAGCTTTAAAACGAAGAATAGGAGACAAAAATCAAAAATATATGTTCATTCCCTAAAGAATATTCAAGTCATAGATATGTTGTAAATGTTTATGCTGCACGTTTTGCTTATTGATAGTTACTTTTTTACTTTATTTTTTGAAAACAGCACAAATTGTTTTTTTTTGTTGCATCAGACGAATGTTTAATTAGGTTTTTATGCCGTTTGTCCAGAAATTGTTTATAACGAAATTTAAATTGCTACCAGATAATTTTAATAAACTCGTGAGTTGAAACTATACAAAAACCTTAATTATTTTAATTTTTTTATAAATTCATTAAAAAAGACGAAATATGTGTTTAATAAATCCTAATGTTTCGTCCCTCTCTTTTTTTAGTACTTATCATAAAATACCATTTCTTTTTTTCCCCCAATTAACGATCCCAGGCCTTTTTTCTCTTGTTATTTCCTGATTTACCAAACTAGAATAATTAGTGAAAGACTAGTTGTTGTAAATAGCATGCATTGGTAATAATTTTAATAGGGTCAACCAGTCATAAATCAAAACTTCCGTGTGAAAAAAGAGTTAGGATTAGGCAATCTATAATTATCTTATACTGATGAAAAATTATGAACAGTGCTTATGCAAATAGTTTTAGTCCCTAAAGCTTCTTTAGAAAGTGCATGGAATTGGAGTATTATTTTCTGATGTTGTTATAATTAAGATTTTCCAGGGAATTAAGTGAGCTAAAACTGCTTACTAGAGATTGGGCATTTGATAGCGAAGGTGCAAACACACACACCCACACGCAAGCTTAATTAAATTCAAGACTCGTGTGTGCGTTTTGAGTTGATCTTTATGTGGATTAATAATAAAAAATGGAAGCTTTAAAAAAAGAGAAAATTGTAATTTCTTGTCATTTTAAACGATTTTAAATCAAAATTACAGTACACGTAGGCGTCTTATTAAGTTATGTTTTTAGCATATTAAAAATGCTGATTAATTTCAATAAAAATATTATTCGCTAATGCACAGGCTTAGGATGTTAGGGTCACGTTAGGGAAGTTTAGGTTGCGAGATGACTTACAATAAGTAAACGACAACGATTTTTAACTAAAATTAACGTACACAAAAGCTTTGATCTGGTTGTACAAATCTGTAGCCAATAAAGCAAGTTTTTAGTTCTGATGAAATAATTATTGACTCATGTTTAGAAGTGAAAATAGAAAGTTGAATACATGCTTTCTTCCGTACGTTTTGTGAAACGCTGTGAGTTACTTTGGTTAAGGTGGGGTAAAATGATTATATAGTCGGCTTTTTTTTTAAAAACTTGATAAGCAACTCTTCTAAAACCGTTTATTATTTTAAATTATTTCGGTATTTATCTTTCATCAAGCTATCAGAAAGAAGCAGCAACTGTTTATTTGCTGCTTTTTGCAAGAAAAGAAAACTATTTAACGATTGTTTCCTTTCGAACGCTGTTTCACTTAACGACATCATAACGGTGAAAATTGATTGGTAATAGAGCAGTGATAATTACGCTCTCCTGTCTGTTTTTCCATTCAACCGACATCGTGTCGTATGCCAACGCTTTCCTTCAAAAAAAGTAAACGGATGAATGATTATCGGGCCGATGCGAAAGAAACGACGGGTGCTTTTTGATAAAAATGGTCCGATAAACGACATCAACTTGACGGAGACGACGTAATCGTCATTGAATCTATAGGTCGAAAAGTGCACAGAATATATTGATGCATTTTGCGTGTGCCAATATCCGCTCGCTACAATTACGTACGAGTTATTGTTGTCATATTGGTAAGTGAAAAAGCGTCGTTAGGGTTAACCCTTATTCTTAAACATTATTAAATAAAGTTCTTAATCCTTAACAGGTGAGGTGATTTTTCTAGAGTACGTTGGGAGGCGAAATGTATACAAAATGTTCCGTTTTAACCTGCATGCAGGCCCGTCATTTAGGGGGGGGGGGCAGGGGGGGTCGATTGCCCCCCCCCTGACTTTGAGAAAATCAATGTATTTAAATATCAGTGGGTGTAGTTTTTTATGTTTTCCAATGAAATTGCATTGTTTTTGGACCCTCTGCACTCCCTGGAAAAACTTGAAATGACAGCCCTGTCTACATGACCTTAATTTTCGTAAGGGCCATGCTCCACATCGACGTAAAGCAGAAAAATAAAGCAGAAGCGTAAAATGGATTCAATAGTGTTCCTATGGAAAGTACCCGGATTTTCGGTTTCTGCCTTCAGTTTCGGTCGCGTTTTACGCTGATGTGGAGCATGGCCCTAACTGTTCTTCCTAAAATAAAATGATGAGCATTGCTTTGGAGTACAAAGCCTAACACTATGATCATTTCACTCCATCTTACTTAAATTGATCTAAAACAAAACCCTAAACTAATTGCTGCTTATTTAGAGGTAATATTATATTCTTTATGAATAAGTTAATTTTGAGTTGAATCTTGGATGGAAACCGCAATGGGAAAAAAATTTCAGAGGCAGTAATCAAACTTAAAGTCAGAAACGCTGCATTAAAAGAATGAAGCAAAACAATAAACGTGGTATTAAGCAGTAAGTTACCATCCCTAAGATACGAAGAAAGCAGAACTACAAGTAACACAGCACCAGCTCAGTCATGCCATTCACAGATTGCAGTTTCGGTCTCATTGGGACTCATCAGTCTGGATGGCAGGACATAGCTGGCGATGTATTACTTGTAGTTCTTACCATTTCTGCAACCGCTCGCTGGTGTGCCAATTTTTTAGCTTCCAGTTTGCATGCATTTTTAGCTTCTATAAGATGGTATCTGCTTTCAGCTCAGTGACTGTCTAATCCGGACTGATGATTCCTAATATGGAGAAAACTGTATTCTCGGGATGGCATGACATAGCTGGCGATGTATTACTTCTGCAATTCTTACCATTTCTGCAACCGCTAGCTGGTGTGCCAATTTTTTAGCTTCCAGTTTGCATGCATTTTTAGCTTCTATAAGATGGTATCTGCTTTCAGCTCAGTGACTGTCTAATCCGGACTGATGATTCCTAATATGGAGAAAACTGTATTCTCGGGATGGCATGACATAGCTGGCGATGTATTACTTCTGCAATTCTTACCATTTCTGCAACCGCTCGCTGGTGTGCCAATTTTTTAGCTTCCAGTTTGCATGCATTTTTAGCTTCTATAAGATGGTATCTGCTTCCAGCTCAGTTACTGTCTAATCCGGACTGATGATTCCTAATATGGAGAAAACTGTATTCTCGGGATGGCATGACGGAGCTAGTGGTGAAGAACATGCAATTAAAGAGGATTTAAAATGTTGCTCATTATTTAGAAAGCTAGTAAAACAAAACATCACGAAAATAAAACCATACGTTTGACAATTTTTTGCTGGTTTTATTGTAGACTCTTCATTTTACCCCACTTCTTTTTTTATTACTAGAAACTGTACAGCAGATCTATGAGTCACTTCATTTAGAAGATGATTCTTCCTTCTCAGTTCGACTTCTTTAAGATAAATTTTATTTTAATTTCCATTTCTAAAAGCTTTTTTTTACTCTTACAACTTTATAAATTTCTTACTTTATATATTATTTATTTTCCACGAGTACTTCATGTATAATGGCATAGATCAAATTTAACCTCCCATTTGAATCATTGCATTTGTTTATGTGCTGTATTACTTGTATAAATTGTTGTCAAATCCATCTTATGTGTCGCAATGTTGCGTGTCACATGATACCACATTCTCTGCGCACTCCTGATATTATAGATTTCGAAATGTTTCTGAACAATTTGCGAAATGGATTGCCCACAGCTAGAATACCGGAATCAATCTTAACTTTCTTCGTATAGTCAAAATATGGGCAGACTTTTGATCGACATGAACCATTTAATTGCAAACGAAAGAAGAAAAATACTGCTTATGCATTTCTTACGCGATTCTATTTGTGCATTGAAGGGATTCTCAAAACATGAGAATTATAAAAAAAATATAATCTGTGCATCTGTCTCTGCCACTGTATCTTCTGAATTAATGAACCGATTTTTATTTTTAATTTTTTCTTTTAATGGCGACTTGATTTATCGTTTTTGAATATAAAGTCTTATTTTAGTATTACTGCAATTATTCAGGACATTAATAAAAAATACAAAACTAGCCCCTTTTTGGAATTTTGGTAGCTTGAAAACTTATTCGTACTTTTAAAATATTAGTGCCAAAAGCAAGACGAATTTTTCCAGCATATGATGGAATTCGCTTGTAACTTCAACTGAACATAGAACTGAAATTGTAAAACTTTTTTTTTTTACTTTTAAATGTTATTATAAGTTTTTTTTCATTCGATTGGCAATAATTTCATTGTTCAAGGAGATAAAGCTTAGTTACTTAAAATATTTATATGATGTCATTTTATCTGTTGTTAATTTTCCTTTGTTTTAAATATACATCCATTTTATTTCTTCTGCCGTATGATATTCGTTCGAATAGGAGTTGAAGGCAGTTTTTTGTTTTTTAATTTTTAGTTTATTAAAAAGTTTTGTAACAGGATTCGAAGTGAACGAAGTGAAATAAAATTTGAATTTAAATAATTGATAAAAGAGTCTGGTTAAAATCTTATACAATTAGCAAAACGTTACTCCATAGATCGCTTTAGTCTCGTTGATGAAGTAAGTGTAAAACACGAAAATGGTAAAAATTTTAATAACACCCACAGATTGTTTTTTGTGGCCGAAATGAAAAAAAAAAAAACAAACACTTTACAACCTCTAAAGAAAAATCTCTTGTTTTCTTGCGTTGGTAAGAAAATACAAATAGGGGGACATCAGTAAAGACCAGAGAAAATGCAAATGGCTGTTAGCGTCAGGGTGAGTGCAAAAACAGGGAGCTTTGTCAACTGAAAATTGAATCCTTGACAAGCTTTCATAGAATAACGGGTTTACTCTTTAAGATTTAATTCCAAGTGTTATCGACAAAAAATATTTTTCAAGCCTAGCTGTCTAAATAGAAAAAAGAAAAAAACTTTCATCGCATCTGTAGCATCACAAGGTTAACTCAAGCAAGTTTCATTTAAATATGTAGCATATTTTTATCATTCGCAAACTGTTCACGTATTAAAAAAGAAGTTTAACATAATTGAAGGCAATTAATTATACTTGTGATATTGTTGATAAAATCAACTTTTATCAACCCTGTACGAAAAATGTATGTAGGCAGTTTAAATTAAAATACTAAATATGTATACTTAGTCACAAACCGTGCTGCCACTTAGTAGTTACTAGCTAAGGGGATAAATTGAAGAGATTAAATGTTATTCGAAATAAAAAAAAATATGTATCGAAGTTTTAATATAAAATGATGATATTAATTTTGCTTATCACTGAAAAAACAATTTGAAATGAATTAGGTCACTATAAGTGAGTACTATCAGTCACAAAGAAGTTACCCCTAAATTGAAGCACCTGTACTGGCGTGGAGGTAAAGCGATGTAAAGTATTTGCAGAAGTGAGTTTTTGAGACATTTCAAGAAACGCGATGTTCCTCACTCACTTGTGTAAAAGGTTGGAGTTCAACTTTTTTTCTTGCTTCAGCTTTTCAGCTGAGACAAAATAATCACGCTTGTATAATAAAGCTCAAGTACAATAAATGAGGAAATAGCAGAAATATTTTAAAAATATTTCCCAATAATACTGACATTAACATTTCCAAAGCAATGCAAACAACTCATTCTGCAGTTTAAGCGAGTCAAAAAAAAATTTCTCGCATTCATCATAATGACTCTTCTATAATTAATGGTGATATATAATCGAGTTCTGAAATACAACTTAAACAAAAAAATAAATGAATGTGTATACAAATACAGTGCATATAAAAAAATAATAATGGTCTAAGTTTTTTTATGAAAATGAAAAGGTGATGGCTAAAATTAAAACAATAAAACATAGTAAACAATCTCCAAATTATTGCAAACGATATTTAATTCCAAAGCTTCAAGATAGGTATTTATCAGGCCCGTCATTTCAAGTTTTTCCGGGGTGGGGGGCAAAGGGGAAAAACACAATGCAATTTCTTCGAAAAACTGCAAAAACCACGTCCACGTATGATAATACATTGATTTCTCAAAGTCAGGGGAGGGAGGCAATGGACCCTCCCTTACTCCCTAAATGACGGGCCTAGTATTTATGTTCTGAGCAGATTTTATTATTATTCCTATCATCATTATCATTATTTTTTGTCATTGTTATATTTTTAGTAAGTAATCTTCATATGCAAATCATTTACTGTGTGAAAACCTGTTCAAAAAGTTTTATTTGCATATTTATGTTATTTTTATTTTTATGATATTCTGATGATAGCATTGAATATCGTCACCACTTATCTTACCAGCTTTTATCACTAGTTGTTTTAAATTTTTGAAACCCTCATTCAAATAAATATATATACAGTAAACTATCATTTATACACCGCCTCATTTTCCATAGTCCCAGCACATTCCATAGCAAAATAATGATAATATCATTCGCTTATGCGTCGCTCTTTAGATAAATATTTCCCTTATGCGCCGAATTTTTCGTAAAATGTAAGAAAAAATAATTAATTTTCTTTAAAAAATAAGCATGTTTCTTCAATTTCCTCTTTAATCTTTGGCCTTAATTTCTCACGGAAGGCATTTTTTCCGCATGAATTAGAGTTTCGGAGATTGACAATCATCAATTGTGCATTGATTTGAAATGATTAGTTTGTGATTCGGTATGCTACAATTTTGTTTTCCTATTTATCATACTAGTTACGTTACAGTAATTGCCAAAACATAGTTATACCAGGAACGTCATTTCGAATATTTCCAGGGGGAGGGCAAAGGATGCATACACAATGTAAAATTTACCAAAAAGTGGCAAAAACCACGCCCACTTATATGCCAATACATTGATTTCCCAAGGGCGGGGGGGGGCAATTGACCCCCCTGCCCCCCTAAGTGACGGGCCTGAGTTATATGTCCTTTTTCTATAAAAACAATCTTATTTATGCCCTCATTAGAGCTTATCTTGCGTTTTAGATCTTTAAATTGGCTTGTTCACTTATGCGTCGCTCTTACTTATGCGCTTTTTTACTTATGCGCTTTACTAACCACGCCCACTTATATGCCAATACATTGATTTCCCAAGGTCAGGGGGGGGGCAATTGACCCCCCTGCCCCCCTAAATGACGGGCCTGAGTTATATGTCCTTTTTCTATAAAAACAATCTTATTTATGCCCTCATTAGAGCTTATCTTGCGTTTTAGATCTTTAAATTGGCTTGTTCACTTATGCGTCTCTCTTACTTATGCGCTTTTTTACTTATGCGCTTTACTTATGCGCATAAGTGAGAGTTCACTGTATACTCATTCGTTCTTCATGTGTGCCGAATAATACTTAAATTCTGCTCTTATTTTTATACCCGCTTTACAATAATACCTTCTGCAAGTTCGTTAAAAGAGTCTGGAAATAGATACTGTATAGCTGCTTCATTGTAATGAAAATCTAATTTTTAACAAGAATGCTTTTACATTATACAACTCCTTTTCTCAAAAGGTCTTTGTGCAAAATTCGTTTCTCTGGAGTTATAATGTAATCACGAAAGTTTCCATCCAGCCTTGTGAAGTCTAATTTTAACTGAAGTTGAACATTGCGTGAAAAGTTCTGGAATCGTCCGAAGGAAACTATTTCCACATTTATCTCATAATATGCATTTAAGCTTTAACTTGATCTTTTAATTATTCACCATGTGAAGTGCTCTTTCTTTTTTCTTTGATTTTGTTCTCGTCGCATCTTTAGTGACTTAAATTTTTCTTTAAATACAAGTATTTAATGGCTATATCTCTATAAAACATTAACCCATTAATGACTGACATTTTTTTTTTCGAAGATATTTTGTATATTGGTTACAAATAGTGTTTAATGGATAGGAAAAATATTTAAAAAAAATATTATGTAAAAAATAAATTTTTTATCAAGGAAAGAAAAATCGTCCCTTAAAAGTTACGATAGACCCCAGAGGGTACATTCTTTTTTTACTAAAATTTTTACACGATACAATATTTAAAAAGACATTTTTATAAGAAGAAATAAAATCAACAATTAACATAAACTGGGAAGCTGGGAATAACTTAGCTTATTTTCTTGAGATTGTGAACGATGTAATTTTTTATAAGGATCATATTTAAACTGGTATAAAAAATTATTTTAATTCGATATTTGAAACTGCTTTAAATGAAATAACAGTAAATAAATTAAAATAACAAAGCGTACAAAGTAAATTTCTATTTTAAATTTATGTAATACCCAATCATGAAACTTAGTTTCGCAGAAATGCATTTTATATAATCTCTTCAAGCAAAGCCTTTATTATTATTTTACATTTTATATTTTCTAGAAACATTTAATGAACTTAAGGAATCAAAAAGAAAGTACTATACAGTTGAGTTTTTAACGCATTATTTAACCCTTTATGCCCCGACAGGACTCATAAGTCCGGCTTATATTAATTTAATATTATGAATCCTTAATGGCTGGAATCATGCTGAAGCTTTTGAGTACCACTCCTTGTACTTCGCTGAGAGGCCGACAGATGGTAACTACGCTCAAAGGCGTAGTGGGAATTAGCCCCAAAAAAATGTCTAAATTTTTATGGGCGGTAAAAATGTTTTTTGATGTATTTAAAACTCAATCCTTGTTAAATTAATTTGGGACATAAAGAGCTGAGTATAGTTGAAAAAAATAAGTTTCAATTTGTTATTTTTCAAGAAGTCCGGCTTATATTAATTTATTATTATGAATCCTTAATGGCTGGAATCATGCTGAAGCTTTTGAGTACCACTCCTTGTACTTCGCTGAGAGGCCGACAGATGGTAACTACGCTCAGAGGCGTAGTGGGCTATTAGCCCTCCAAAAAAAATTTGCTAAAATTTTTATGGGCGACGGTAAAAATGTTTTTTGATGTATTTAAAACTCAATCCTTGTTAAATTAATTTGGGACATAAAGAGCTGAGTATAGTTGAAAAAAATTAGTTTCAATTTGTTATTTTTCAAGAAGTCCGGCTTATAAATTTATTATTATGAATCCTTAATGGCTGGAATCATGCTGAAGCTTTTGAGTACCACTCCTTGTACTTCGCTGAGAGGCCGACAGATGGTAACTACGCTCAGAGGCGTAGTGGACCTTAGCCCCAAAAAAATTTCTAAATTTTTATGGGCGGTAAAAATGTTTTTTGATGTATTTGAAACTCAAAAAACCAAAAAATATTTATAAAAATTCCTTGTTAAATTAATTTAGGACATAAAGAGCTGAGTATAATTGAAAAAAATAAGTTTCAATTTGTTATTTTTCAAGAATATTTATAAATGAAAATGATAATATCATATAAACACACTTTAAAGTCCTTCCTCTGAGACTTCCTCCATCTTCCTGGGAAATCGATCACTTTAGTCAGACAAATGTGATTAGCTCCAGACGCGCTGATATTCCAAAACAGTTCAGTTGAAATCATTGAATTAATTCGCGTGGTTATTGAAAGCTGAATTGTTGACATAATTGAGCAGTTCAACTCCCTAAGTCCCACAGCTTTCGAATCAACAGAGCAAGTGGTCGGGTAAAGGAAAATGTTAATTTTACTAGCCAAGGAAGGCCTCATTACTAAAACACGCCTGATGATTAGGGTTTTCAAATGTTAGAGTTCATGATGTTTTTTTTTCAAAATTAACACACTTTTGTTTAAAGTGTGTATCTGTAGAGTGCTCATCTGGTAAGTTAAGTTATGACCTCCACAGTGTTTGAATTTTTTAGGAGTTCAGTGAAAGCTGAAATTTTTAACGGAGCGGCTTTGAGTTGGAATACTATATGAAAGGGTTTGGGGTCAAAATGTCGCGGCCGAAATGTCGCGGGCCAAAATGTCGCGGCCAAAATGTCGCCGAGCCAAAATGTCGCGGGCTAAAATGTCGCGGGCAAAAATGTCGCCGGTCCAAAATGTCGCCGAGCCAAAATGTCGCGGGCTAAAATGTCGCGGGCCAAAATGTCGCCGGTCCAAAATGTCGCCGAGCCAAAATGTCGCGGGCTAAAATATCGCGGGCCAAAATGTCGCCGGTCCAAAATGTCGCCGAGCCAAAATGTCGCGGGCTAAAATGTCGCGGGCCAAAATGTCGCCGGTCCAAAATGTCGCCGAGCCAAAATGTCGCGGGCTAAAATGTCGCGGGCCAAAATGTCGCCGGTCCAAAATGTCGCCTGCCCAAAATGCCGCGGGCCAAAATGTCGCGTGGTCAAAATGTCGCCGGTCAAAAATGTCGCCGGTCGAAAATGTCGCCGGTCGAAAATGTCGTCGGGCCAAAATGTCGCCGATCAAAAATGTCGCCGGTCTAAAATGTCGCCGGTCTAAAATGTCGCCGGTCCAGAATGTCGCCGGTCCAGAATGTCGCCGGTCCAGAATGTCGCCGGTCTAAAATGTCGCCGGTCTAAAATATATCCGTTCCAAAATGACGTAAGTGTATAGTACAGATTGAATGTTTCCAGTAATTCACAAATTCAATGCAGCTTAATTATGTAGCTCAATTTTACTAATAAGCTTGTCACGATATGATAAATACACCTGTTTAGTAACTTTTTTTAAACGTAGCAGCTTAGAAAATTAGCTTAAGTTATTAACAAAAATGTAACTAAATTGATTTCTTCAAAAGCTTAAATTATTTCAGTTCCAAAATAATGCCATAGTTTTTTCAGGGCTGTACTTAGGGCCCAGGGACGCTAAATTTCTTCCTTTTTTAATACGCTTTTACTAGTTTCACAAGTAGGTTTTTTTGTTTGTTCGTTTGTATGTATGTAACTCTGAGTCAAAAATAAAATTCACGTTCTTTACAAACGTATAAAAGTAATATGTTTAATACCATTATTATTACTAAAGGCTAAACTATATTGCATGTTGATGTATAATAAGTGCATTTGACATCAGTTCTGAGTTGGGCATCGATCGTCCACAAAATGCATATTATAAGTGCATGTAAACTTAGCGGATATTCAACAGTTTTCAAAATCTTCTTTTGAATTTGATTTACTCTAAAAGCGTATTTTTTAGTTTTGTTAAACTATATTTAGGATTATTTCTTTTTTTTTCACACAAAGAAATTAAACAAATAAATTTGCTGTAAAGGCATTTTTTTTGCAAAAACGGAATACCGTTTAATCACCGCGTAGCTGGCAATTTTCTTATAGAACATTTTCTTTAAGAGTTGTTTGGGGACGTTTGAAATCAAATTAGTTCATGGAATTATTGCTTTCTTTGTAACAACTGAGTGGTGGAAGGGGAGGTGAAATGTCAAGAGAAAAAATGGTATTATATTCAACTCCACATTTAAATACTGATTGTAACGAAGGTACAGAACCATGTCTGAGCTGATTAACGCCAGAAATGAATAAGCATCTCTCCCTTTAAGACCATTCTACAAACAAAATTTTGTCTGAATACTTGCATTACTTCTTGATATACATCACTCACAAATAATGGAAAATAAAAAGTTCAATTGCTCTGCTTCCTCGATGATGTGGCGTATCTTCTGAAGGCTTCCTATGGGCCAATTTTTATTTTATTTCGTCTGAACCTTCTTCAGACATTAATCACGCTATGCTGAAAACGTTTCCATTACATTCTTGCATGTAAAAGCTTGGAAGAAGTGGCGGCAAAAACCAATCAGCACTGAATCACATATTGGTTGGTACATGTATGTACCAAATTTCATTCTAATTCACCCACTAAGTGAAACTTGTGGTAGAGTAGCCCCCAAAAAATGGGTCACGCAGATACACACTTACACATTTTCCCTTAAAAAAAATAAACGATAAAATTGAATTCCTCACACGTCAGAAAGTGTAAATTCTTCCGTATTGAAAATTTTTCACTGATCCAATACTTTCTTTTACACATCTTATGAAGAAGAAAATAAAAAGACCTCTATTATTTAAATAATATAGACTTGCTTTCGATCATGTAAGAAATTTTAACAGAAACCAAGTTTCAAACATTGTATATCTGTCTTATTCATTTCACTGTTCTTCAACTTCTTTTTTAACACACAAATTTTCCTTTCGATATCAATTAAACTTGGCTTGGGCTGCTAATCTATTCGTTTTTAAGTTGGTAGATAGCGAGTTACGGTGAAATAAACTATTGTAAATAAATAACGTACGCTTGTTTGAAAACTATTTGTTTCTTGGAAAGCGCTCGAAACAGTTACAAGCCGAAAGGGTAAATTTTTTTTTGGTATTTTCAAAAATTTTAGTCCATACTATCGTTAACGCACACGTTCATCAACAGCAATTAGCAATTTTTTGCTAATTCGGTGTAAAAAAGCCTTTTCATATATTTTAATTTTTGATACTAACTGTATCAATATCGGACCTTCTACATTTTTGTCTGACGACATTTGAACTGGCGACATTTTTGCCCGCGACTTTTTTGACCTGCGACATTTTGGACCGCGACATTTTGGCTCGGCGACATTTTGGACAGGCGACATTTTGGCCCGCGACATTTTAGCCCGCGACATTTTAGCCCGCGACATTTTGGCTCGGCGACATTTTAGACCGGCGACATTTTTGTCCGCGACATTTTAGCCCGCGACATTTTGGCTCGGCGACATTTTGGACCGGCGACATTTTGGCCCGCGACATTTTAGCCCGCGACATTTTAGCCCGCGACATTTTGGCTCGGCGACATTTTGGACCGGCGACATTTTTGCCCGCGACATTTTAGCCCGCGACATTTTGGCTCGGCGACATTTTGGCCGCGACATTTTGGCCCGCGACATTTCGGCCGCGACATTTTGGGCGTATACCGATTCCACGTATAAAAGGGGGTATCACACTTAAGAAAATATGCTCAACTCAACTTCCAGTTCATCGGCAACATCAACTTTTCAATCAACTACCCGCTAGAAATAGCATCGCACACGAATGTTCTCTGGCTAAAGTTGACTGGAGAGCAGAAGTTTGCGATTAAATTGACAGTAACGTTGAACAAATTTCCCTTAAAGCCTTCTGATCAGTTGAAGAATGCCTCCATCGAAGAATCAGTTGTTCGACTGAGGTTCATCTTGACAGGCGAATAAGGCAGACATACTGTAAAAAATGAATGTTGTTTTTACAGTATAATACAGCTAACTTTATAGTAATAAACTGTAAAAATTGTTAATTTTACAGAAAGAAACTGTAAAGTTGCTAATTTTACAGTTTATTACCGTGCATTTTACAGTTTTAAACTGGAACCTCTGCTGCCAGTATTATACTGTAAAAACAACAGTTCAGTTTTTGCAATGTAAGCAATTGAATTTTTTTCTGTTTTTAGGAGGCGACGAGGAGGGTACCCCAGGTATTGCGGTGTACTACAAGGGCATATACCTACACGCTTTGGTGTCTACAGGGGAGCGTCTATGGAGGGTACACGTGGCTGGTCTGGTGCTCAACGACACCTGGAGTAATGTTGCCTTTGCTTGGAGCCAAACGGATGGACTGGATGTGAGTATGGGAAACCTGTTCTCCCACCTGTGCATATATCTACCAAAAACACATAGATAGTGTTCGAATAAGCCAACTGGTTAAGTCGGGATCACCGGGAAGTGTTCTAATAGATCATGTTCGAAGTGAGCTGCCGGGACTCACCGGTGACTACTTACTGATTGGCAGATCGGATATGAAAACAATTTATAGACACGCACCGCACTAAAGTCACTATATAGATAGACCGACACATTAAGCTTAAGTTTTACTAATTTGGATCCAACTTATTTACTTTTACTTTCAATTTTGCATTGTTGTGGATATAGGGGTTACCAGAAAAAGAGCATCGGGACATTGCTGAGCTTTGCCACTTTCACCGTGTCTCTAATAATTGCTCACACTGAAATATTACCAAAAGGCGAAAACTTGCCAGAAAAGGCAACCTCTCATTAACCAGCATAAAAGACATAACATGAGCTGGATTTAAAATGCTGAAACTTAAGCTTGATGCCTCTGCTCGTCTATATAGTGGCCTTTCCCTGCACTAACCACTGTCGTCACCAAACGTCATGAAACAAACTGGTTAATCTGTTGCTCGATTTGAAGATATCCCTAAAGCCAGCGATTAACTCGTCGTACATCAAGTCATTTTAATAGATTCACCGATTGGTCGACCTGTCGTGCCCAGAACAACCATATTACGAGGCTGTTTGACAAGATCACAGGTTCATTAGGCTGGTTAAAATTTATCAGCTTAAGTTGGAGCTCTGTAAGAATGGATTTGCTTGAAATCGTCTTCTCACCTAACCGTGGGTTAAGCAAAAGCGATCTATTGAGCGAGCGAAATCAAAATAATAGGTCAATAACTATTGAACTGATATGACATTATTAGCCGTCAACTGTTGAACTTCCCGAGTGAATCGATCTTCCTAATCGAAAACATCAATAGACTTTGAGTAACGGTACCGTAAAAGTTATGTGAATTGGGCTTTTCATTGTTGACATATTCTGAATAGAAATAGATTGTCAACTGTTATTTAGCATATTTCTTTTCTGACGAAGATATTGACTAAATATCCATCGTAAAGTAAAAAACATCGTGACAAATTTATTTGGATGTTTATATGCAACCTCTGCCAATCTTGTGTGGTAACTGAGGTTTAACATGCAAGAAACATATTTATAGAAGTCACGACATTTCTGGATAATAGAGTAATCAGCTTTTTTATTTGCTTGATCAACACAGAAAAAAAAAAAAGATTTTACAATTTTTATTAATGTTTTGGGATATTTGAAGGTATGCTATTTGTTGCTTTTCCAGTTTTATGCTCAATGATGTCAAGTGATTTTTTAACTATAATCAACCTAAATCAAGCCATGTTTTTGCAAAAAAATATTTGCTTAATTTTGAAAGAAAGTTTAAATGCCAGAGAATATAAAGCAGTGAGTAACCGCCCCTAAGCAAGGTTTAAGGCAGAAACATGAGACCGAGAAGAGACCTACCGTGAAACCGAGAGAATATATTTAGAAGTGTAAAACAGTAAGTTACTGCCCCTAAGTCAGGGCTGAGGCAGAAATACATACAATTCACCGCCAACTTGGTTTTTCCATTAACGACTGCAGTTTTGTGCTTAACTTTAACTAGGATATTCAGCAGGCCTGGGGCATAAATCAGCTTGGAATAGGAATTATTCGAGCTGAAGGCAAAAATCCTCTTATATAAGTAAAAAATGCTAAACAAAACTGGTAGCTACTGTAAAATTGGAACATCATGCAAGTGACCACACCATGGTACCATTTTATTTTACTCCTTGCTTCTGTTTAAGGATATCTGCCTCCAGCTCGGTTGCTTCCTATTCCAGGCTGATACGTGCTGACAAGCTCGAAACTGCCGCCCTTGGATGGAATAGTTGGCGATGTGTTGGATATTTTAGAGTGTTTTAAAAACACCGCTCATTTAAAGATTTAACCCGGATTATGAATAAAGCCCTGCTCACATGGCGAAATTTAACCCGGGTTACCTTCATCCGAGTTAAAGATTACCCGTTTTCGAAATGGGTTATCTCAACTCGGATGTAGGTAATCCGGGGAGAATTCGCAATGCGAACAGGGTTTAAAAATAGTTCGCGTCTCTGACCAAGTTTCTCCTATCCGTTCCAGCTGTACGTGAACGCCAAGCGAGAAGCTTTCGTGAAGTACCCAGAGCCGGTGCCCCCGCCACCCCGGCAACCCATGAAGCCTCTACAACTCACAGTGGGCTGCCGGCGACTGGGCAAGGGCGTCTACGAAGATTTCGTGAGGGGCAAATTGGACGAGTTCGTCAGTTGGCAGCACAGGATCGCTCCAGAGAACGCTTCATTCTTCTTGGGAGGCATGGGTGAGTACTTCAGTTCAGCTCTCTCACAGCAGTTTAATATAATCAACGCCTCCTAAATACTGTATACCTACTGCTTTCTCGTTTTTAGCACAGAGCAAAATTTCTCCCTTGGTTCATGACGCACTGCCATCTGTAGGAGTTCTTCGAGACATTGAAATTAACGATTGGTGGATTTCTGAATTTTCGAATATTGTTTGGATTTATCACCATGACAACGGCATCAGCGGATAGCCACAAGGTGGAACTCAGTGTCGAACAAATGTCTCCCGTATTGAAGCAAATGTACCCAAGTAGCACACTCCGTTTTTTAACAGTTTTAAAATGGTTATCAACGTTGTGACAACGGATTAAAAACGTTTATAAAACGTTTAAACGTTTTTTGTGCTACCTGGGGTAGTAGGCATTTAGCATTTAGGAGGCGTTGGTATAATACGCTGTGAAAAACATCGTCTGTGCGTTTAAAGAATCTTCATTTAAAAATAAATGCAGTGATCACCGGTTAATTAACTTAGTGGTAAGTTGAAACAGCCGCTTGTGTTACTGTAAAACGATTTTTATTTCTTATACAGTGGTCGTCGCTTATAACAATCACGTTTGTTCTAAGCAGTTTTGATTCAATAAAACTGGATCCTGTTCTGTTTTTGACGATTTGATTCATTAAAGTGGCTGATGAAATTTGCTACCACCATTTTTTTTGACACCATTAGATAGAACAGATTTCTTCCTATCGAAATGAGTTTTTTTTCGATGGTGTTCTTTTAGATAAGGATAAAAAAATTAGCTTGAAAGACTGTCTGTTACAAAAAATTGGCATAATTAGGCTAAGTCTGCAAGAAATTTTAGCACACTGGAAGCCTAATATTTTTGGAGTTTAAAGTACTTTTGGTTGTCAATACTCTCCAGTATTTTTTGTGAGATTGATCTTATTAGCGTTCATATTAACTTGCGAAAAAACGCGGTGTATAATTTTTTCCCTTGATTTCAGGTTGTCATAAATTTTTAACAAAAAAACTCAAAGGTCCCAGCTCTATTGTGCAAATTCTTGTTTTCAATGTTTTACAGATGCAGAGCTTTAATATTGATTTTGTAAAAGATATTGTCACTCAAAGTGTCGATCAAAATCTCTCTCATGAAAATACGCCTGTTTTCAACTCGTTGTAGCTCAGGTTTGTCACCTTCCACCATAGTTTTTGTTGGCACCATTAAAAAGAACAGATTTCTTCCTATCAAAATGAGATTTTTTGACGATGGTTTTCTTTCAGATAAGGATGAAAAAAGTGTCTCGAAGTGCTGTCTGTTTTCAAGAATTTGCATAATTAGGCTAAGAATGCAGCAAATTTTATTGGACTAGTAGTCTGAATTTTTGTGAACTTAAAGTACATTTAGTTGTTAATAGGTTCGATTAATTACGTGCGTTTAAGGTTATTAGCTTTTGTGTAGCATACATGAAAAGTATTGACTATTGCTGTTTGAAAAATAGCTGGTTTTAAATAAACTGTAGCTCAGTTTCGTCAATTTCCATCACCCTTTCGTTAGTACCACTAGAAAGAACAGCTATTTTCCTACCATAATATTTGTATTAGCAACTAAGTGTACTTTAAGTTCCCAAAAATATTGGGCTTCCAGTGTAATAAAATTTTCTGCATTCTTAGCAAAATTATGCCAATTTTTCGTAACTGACAGTATTTTAAGCTATGTTTTTCATCCTTCTTCGAAAGAACAACATCGAAAAAAAAACTAATTTCGGTAGGAAAAAGTCTGTTCTTTCTAATGGTACCAACAAAAAAATGGTGGAAGGTGACAAACCTGAGCTACACTAGGTGGCCAAAAGTATCCGGACACTTTCAAAAATTCACATTTTTACATATAACTCGAGAAATAAGTGATCAATTGTTCTTTAATTTTAGTCATACAAAATATAGACTTCACCGAACATTTCCAAGTTGAAATTAAATTACCCTTGCATTTGGGGGACGACAAGAAGGGGGTTGAAAGAAAAACCGCTTTTTGACCATAACTCTTCGAAAATAGCTCGGAATAAGCTATCAATTTCAGTAATTAATTAGCATACTATGTATAATTACTGTACAAATTTTTATGAACGTACCACTCTTACTTCTGAAGATATGAAACATTTTTGAAAAAACGGCAATTTTATTTGAAGGTTTTTTGCTCATAACACGCTGAGTTTTTGATCAAACCTTATCACAACTTCAGGAAAGATGACAAAATACAAGAGAAAGAACATACTAAAACGGTAAATAAAAATATTAAAAATTCGATGAGATATGAACGTTAAAAGGAAATAATTTTTCACGGCGCATGCGCGAACGACAGAAATTTATAACTACAAAAATATTGTAGCCTGATTTATACTGCATCTTATAAAAAAAGTTCCAGTTGAATATCATGAAAAATGAAAAAGATATCAGCGATCTAGTGAGCTGTATTTCATTCATTTGCAGACAATACATAAATAGTGAGGGGTTGTCCACGAATAGTGTGGTGACAATCGATCATTTTTTTTCAATGTTAAATTGTATACAGTTTGAAAATTTATATTCGACATTGTCGTCACATTTCGTCTGTTCGGCCAAAAAGACCTTATACGTAGGTTTCCAAAAGTATCCGGACACCCTCTGAAACGTTGGTTTTGAACGACGACGCAATAACCTTTAATTTAAAAATAGCTCTTTGTGGACAGACCCTCACTATTTATGTAGTGTCAGCGAATGAATGAAATACAGCTCACTAGATCGCTGATATCTTTTTCATTTTTCATGATATTCAACTGGAACTTTTTTTATAAGATGCAGTATAAATCAGGCTACAATATTTTTGTAGTTATAAATTTCTGTCGTTCGCGCATGCGCCGTGAAAAATTATTTCCTTTTAACGTTCATATCTCATCGAATTTTTAATATTTTTATTTACCGTTTTAGTATGTTCTTTCTCTTGTATTTTGTCATCTTTCCTGAAGTTGTGATAAGGTTTGATCAAAAACTCAGCGTGTTATGAGCAAAAAACCTTCAAATAAAATTGCCGTTTTTTCAAAAATGTTTCATATCTTCAGAAGTAAGAGTGGTACGTTCATAAAAATTTGTACAGTAATTATACATAGTATGCTAATTAATTACTGAAATTGATAGCTTATTCCGAGCTATTTTCGATGAGTTATGGTCAAAAAGCGGTTTTTCTTTCAACCCCCTTCTTGTCGTCCCCCAAATGCAAGGGTAATTTAATTTCAACTTGAAAATGTTCAGTGAAGCCTATATTTTGTATGACTAAAGTTAAAGAACAATTGATCACTTATTTCTCGAGCTATATGTAAAAATGTGAATTTTTGAAAGTGTCCGGATACTTTTGGCCACCTAGTGTATAACGAGTTGCAAGTACGTGATTTTTCATGAGAGGGATTTTGATCGACGCTTTGAGTGACAATATCTTTTACAAAATCAATATTTAAGCTCTGCAGCTGTAAAACGTCAAAAACAAGTATTTGAACAATAGAACTACGACATTTGAGTTATTTTTGTTAAAAATGTATGGCAACCCGAAATCCAGGAAAAAAAAAAAATGCCCACACCGCGTTTATTCACAAGTTTATATGCGTATTATACAAAACCTAGTAAGATCAATCTCACAAAAAATATTGGAGAGTATTAACAACCAAAAGTACTTTAAACTCGAAAAATATTAGGCTTCCAGTGTGATAAAAGTTTCTGCAGTCTTGGCTTAATTATGCCAATTTTTAATAACAGATAGTATTTCAAGCTAATTTTTTCATCCTTATCTGAAAGAACCGTCTTCGAAAAAAAAAACTCATTTCGATAGGAAAATATATGTACTTTCTAATGGTGTCAACGAAAAAATGGTAGAAGATGATAAACCTGAGCCATAACGAGGTGAAAACAGGTGATTTTTCATGAGAGGGATTTAGGTCGACACTTTGGATGACAATATCTTTTACAAAATCAATATTTAAACTCTGCAGCTATAAAACATTAAAATCAAGTATTTGGACAATAAAACTACGAAGTATATAGCTTTAACGGCTTTTGGTTAAAAATTTATGCCAACCTGGAACATAGAAAAAAAATTGCCCACCGCGTTTTATCGCAAGTTGAGATGCGTGCTACACAAAACCCAGTAAGCTCAATCTTACAAAAAATACTGGAGAGTATTGACAACCAAAAGTACTTTAAGATCCAAAAATATCCAGTGTGATTAATTTCTTGCAACCATAACCTAAACATTGCATCTCGTTCCACGAAGCTGATCCGCCATTCTAAACATCATTTTTGCGGGATTCTAGCTCCTTCAGATTTGGATCTTGGAAGCTAAAAATTTGCACAGGTTAGTTTAATAGGTATGGGCGATTCTCTGTAAACTCGTCATTTTTCACACGAAATCTGTCCGGCCACGGTTTTTTGAAATGTTCGTATAATTATAATACTATTGCTCAGAAAATGAATCTATTACTTTGGTTTGAAAGAGGGCCAATTGAAGTTTGTGTTTTTCTGATAAATCATGATAGGGGGTAAGTCCCCTGCCTAGTATAACTAGGCAGGGGACTATGCCAGGTGACTGTGTTTTTGCTCTTTGTTACGTAATATCTGCAAAACTATTGGGACATAATTAGTTACGAGACTACCTATAAATTTAGGCACAAATCGTGGATATAATAACTAATATGTTTTATAATTAAATTAAATTGACATTAATAAAATCACTTCTCAGAGGACTGTTTTCGCAACGACCCTGATGCATACTTTCATCACAAATGTGGCTCTGAAACTAAGCAAAGTAGCGTTTCAACACTGTTCTCGGCGATTTCGGCAAATTCGCACTGATTACTTTAAACTTCATGCCAAAAAGAATTTGCAAAAGTTATAGATTTTTCTTATAACAGCTTTGAATTTGTTGCAGGGGACTGTTTGAAAAAACTCCGGACAGAATTTACATGACAATTTTAAGTTTTAGAAATACGTAATTATACCTTATTTCATGTGCGATTCTCTGTAAACTCGTCATTTTTCACACGAAATCTGTCCGGGCACGGTTTTTTGAAATGTTCGTATAATTATAATACTATTGCTCAGAAAATGAATCTAATACTTTGGTTTGAAAGAGGGCAAATTGAAGTTTGTATTTTTCTGATAAATCATGATAGGGGGTAAGTCCCCCGCCTAGTATAACGAGGCAGGGGACTGTGTCAGGTGACTGTGTTTTTGCTCTTTGTTGCGTAATATCTGCAAAACTATTGGGACATAATTAGTAATGAGACTACCTATAAATTTAGGCACAAATCGTGCACATAATAACTGATATGTTTTATAATTAAATTAATTGACATTAATAAAATCACTTCCCAGAGGACTGTTTTCGCAATGACCCTGATGCATACTTTCATCACAAATGTGGCTCTCAAACTAAGCAAAGTAGCGCTTCAACACCGTTCTCGGCGATTTCGGCAAATTCACACTGATTACTTTAAACTTCATGCCAAAAAGAATTTGTAAAAGTTATAGATTTTTCGTATTACAGCTTTGAATTTGTTGCAGGGGACTGTTTGAAAAAACTCCGGACAGAATTTACATGACAATTTTAAGTTTTAGAAATACGTAATTATAATTTATTTCATAAGAAAAATATAGCTTCATTATTCTATTTTTAGATATTAATTTCCAAATTTATGTAGTATTAATAGGTTTTTTGAAATACTATCTTTAACAGTTAAACTATGGGATTGGGACAGCCAGAGGACTGTTTTTGGCGCTTAGATAATTTCTAGAATAAAAAATTAAATTGTTATCACTCCAAATACAATTGGGCCACAAAGTATTAATGCTTTACTTGTATTAAGAGCGATAATTACTTTATTACACTTTATTATTTTTAAAATACTCAGTCCGGACAGCCAATTACCAGTTTACAGAGAATCGCCCGTATATCAACACCTCCCTGTAAAATCTAATCTAAATCGGAGATGGTCGGGTGAAGACGATTTGAAACATTGGTTCAGTTGACGAGGAATGACTCAATTGAAGGGTCAGGGGGAAAAACCATGGTAGTCACATTTGATTCACTTTGAGAAAAACGAAATTTAAACTTTACGAACTCATAAACTTCCCCAGTATACTTGTTCTAAAATGACAATAATACATGGACTACAGTGTTTTTTCACGAATATTGCATATACTAAACGAAATTACACTTATTTTTCTAACAGGTGGTAGCATCAGTTTAAATTCAACAAAAAGTGGACTACCGTGGTTTTTCCCCCTGACCCTTCAATTACTATTTTCATTTATTTAATTAACCCTTATAAGTGGTATTATCCGTACAGTATCAGCTACCCGTGGTTCTACCTTAATTCCCATATCACCAGACGATTATTTATTCTTCATGGAGAAGTTGAAACTGTTAGAGAATTGTTTACATTTAACAAGGAATTCCTTGCTTGAAGAGTTGGAAGTTTAATAGAATCACTCATCCAAAATTCCTTCATTTTTTTTTGAGCAATGCCAAATTGTTATCTGTTTTCGTTTTGGGCCTATACCGTCGTGTACTGTCTGTTTGCGTATTGTGCACCTGGGAGCCACGAACGCTTCCATCTGAAAAAGGGGTGATAGGTTTAGGATGCGCACTACCCAATGCCTTCAGCTTTTGTTCGCTTTCTACTTCCTCGTTGCTTTTTCCCCTATTTCGAGAAAGTTCGAAGAGACTTCGCGCGTGCGTAGATGCAGCGAAGGTCGCACGAAAAATTTTTAGACAGTAGTCAGTTCATCTTTCAAATTAGCAGGTTGCCAGCGCCTTACGTCCCTAAGCTTCATCTCCCAGGTCCTGCTAATCTGCAGGCGGCCTATGCAGCATATGGTGGCGCAGTCTGCAACAATTTCGCTGCCCCGCCATGCAGGATATGGTGTGAAAGGAGCACACACATGATAGCCTATACACACACGCACACACATACCGATCGCAATTTGCCATTGTAAAAAACATCATTTGAATTCGAATGTCAAAATTCTAATTATTATTGTACAGTGAACTCTCACTTATACGCCGCCTCATTTATGCGCCTTTTTCACTTATACGACGATTTTAAATAGTCCCAGCACATTCCAGAGCAAAATAATGACAGTATCGGTCCGTTTATGCGTCGCTCTAAAGATAAATATTTCACTTATGCGCCGAATTTTCCCTAAAATGTATGAAAATTCATTTATTTCCTTTAAAAAATAAGCACTTTTCTTTACTTTCCTCTTTAATCTATCGCTTTTATTGCTCACGGAAGGCATTTTTTCCGCATGAACTAGAGTTCGGAGAGCGACAATTATCTATTATGCATCGTTTTAAAGGGAACAGTTTGTAATTACGTATGCTACAACTTTTGTTTTCTCTTAATCATTATAGTTACGTTACAGTAATTGTCAAACCGTTGTAATATGTCCCTTTTCTATATAAACATTCTTATTCACTCTCTCATTAGAACCTATGTTGAGTTTTCGTCCTTTAAATAGGCTTGTTCACTTATACGTCTCTCTCACTTATGCGCCTTTTTCTGTTGGTCCCTAGGGCAGGCGCATAAGTGAGAGTTCACTGTATTTGTTTTTCGATTTTTGTTTCTTAGTTTCACTTACTGGCAACGGATCTAAGGATCCTATTCTCTCTATCTAACTGAATAGTAACAGACGTTATCGACATTTTATTTTTATCGTCACCAGAAGTCAAGGCATCCGAACCAAACGGGGGAATAAACAACCGTTGTCATGGCAACACATTCCTTGACGTGAGTCTTAATGAAATGTTGCCACAGTCGAGAAAAAACATTTCATTACAGAAGCGTGTCATCGGCACGTTATCTCCCCATTACGGAGAATATTTCTTTTTTGATGGCAACATGAGACGCCCAGAGTGACAATAATCGCTGCAATTGAAGGATACTGCGAACCAATTTCACACATTAGTAATGGTTGTTCCTTGATAAAATGGTTTCGCCTCTTAGAAGATCCGCGAACTATTTGTTATGTTCTCAATTATGCTTGCTGTCATCCTCAATTCTAAAAGTTAAAATGTCAAATGTGTACTCTTTCCTTCACTCATTTTTTTTTTAAAGTTTCTTTTCTATTAGAAAATAAATTTTTACTGTATGTGTGTGGGCGTAAAAAATATACGCACTTTAATGGATTATCAATGCGATAAAAATGACAGCCCACAGACACACATACGCATTCCGATTTCATACAACCCTGCCTTTAACTTTTTTTTTTCAGAGTGTGTTTCATTTTTAACCCTCCACTGCACGGTGTGCCAGATCTGGCACAAACCAAATAAACCCTCATATATTCCTATGATTTTTAAATGCAGTTAAACTGAGCTTTGTGCCCCTTCTGGAACATTGCTATAACAGTTTAGTGTGATTTTTACGCACTAGTTAGTTGCACTAGTCTAGGTATTACAGTTCTTGCTTTTGAAAGAAAGAGTGTCTGCATTTCCGTTAGAAGTGTGCTTAGTCAGTATTTCCTTTGTTCTAAAATTGTGTACATACACTTAGTGGAAAGTTTGTTTATACCACTTATGGCACAAAACACATTGTAGATTATTACACTTATCGGTATACAAAGCATATGCTATGTGCTTTGTGCCATATATAGAACAAACAATTAAAACATCATTTTTGGTGCACATTTTTAAAATTAATTTTTTTCTTCATTTTTCCTGAACTCAGGGCTATTTAAAAGGTAACAAATGATATTTTTCATGAAAATATAAAAAATCGTGCAGTGAAGGGTTAAATAGTAAATGTCATTATTTTTCCTATCGTTTAAGCCAGTGGTACGAGGTTTGCTGGGTGATTTGTGAGGCGGTTATTCCATTCTGTGCTACAAAACGAAAACCACGGCTAGTTACAATGTCACGAATTTCGAACTAGATATTCAGAAACTTTCTTACGGGTTACTTACTGCTTTATTCAGAAATTGTTTAAGCAGTAAGTTATCACCCTTAAGCTCTTTCTAAGACATGCCACTGTTGTTTCGCCATAATTGGGTCTTTTCAGTCTGGTGTAGATAATAGCCGATATGCAGGCTGATGTTATTTCAATGAAGCTTAAGGTGCCAACAAACTGGTAATTAAAGTCAAATTATCACACCTGCAATGGTACAGTTCAACTCGTAAGTTGAAGGCAAAGCTTGGGTACTAAAGCACTAAGGGCGGAATTCAAGTGAAATACCATTGCATTGCAATCGCAAATTGCAATCGCTACTGAAAGTCGAATTACATAAGAATCGCATCTTGTAGCGATTACAACGTATCCAAATTTGGGAATTTGCGATTGCATTGGTGAGTTACGATCGTCCGCGTTTCATTTGAATTCCTGCCTAAGTTAGCGTAAATTACCAGAAAGCCACAATGGCTAAAGCAGAATAACATACAATATTGTAGTTTATTTAAGTAGTATTGCAGTTTGTTGGCACTTTCAGCTTCATTTAAATGACATCAGTCTTTAGCAAAAACGATTAAAATTTGGGCAGTTGCATAAAATATGAAACACTGTCTAGTTGACAGCATTTAATAAGGAATGTGCGTGTGTATTAGCCTGTCGGTTAATAAGGCCTAATTAATGAAATACAATTTAAAATGTTCATTGCCGCTCATAGATGCTCTCGTAGGTGCTAACACTCATAGCTGACAGTTGAAACTGATCACGACCCGTCGCTCGTTTTTTGCGACTAGTGAGGAGGGATTCATTTGTGCGGGCAGTTTTTCCTCGCGAATAATAAAAAATCGTTAAACTGAATTCTAAGTAATTTTAGTAAAACTACTTTTTATCTGCAGATCTGTGCTACAATTTTCTGTTTTTAATGTTTTTATCGATATTTCATGTCTGAGTTAAATTTGTGAGCCAATTTTTGTACTTTTTTAAATTTTTTTGGAAAAGATGTAATCGGGTATTAAGGCCTACCAAATTTGACCGCAGGCCTCATTTTGCTCCTCTGTTTTGTATCTATATTTTTCAGCTTTTCCTCTTATTTTAAATCTTTCCCCTTGCGGTATGAATGTGTATAAGTAATTATAACTGTTTACAAATTGGTTTATAGCTATTTTAGGGACATTCCATGGTGACTAACGTAACATTTGGAGCTGATTTTGTAACTGTTTTTACTTGTAACTTAAAAGATAAAAAATATTTTGTAGTTTTGCTGGTGGGTTTACAACGTACATGGTATCTATGTATCATTTCTGCTAAGAATCTAAAACATAATTACCGACAGAAGATATTTTTTCAACCAAAATAGCAGTGTGACTAACGTAACATTTTTGCAACCCTAAAAACTAATGCTCATGTTGTGAGACAAAAGTTTCTGAAAGTTAAGCAAGTGTTAAAAATTAGATGATAGATTTGAAAAATGTGTAAAGTTGGCTTTTAAAAACACAAAACACATTTATTAAATCTTAATTTTTTTAGTCTTAAGTGTCACTTTTACTCAAGATGGCGTGTGACTAACGTAGCGTGACTAACGTAACCATCGAAGAACAAGCAGTAGAAAACATTAAAAACTATTCATTATGGCTAATCTCAGTGATAATTACAATACTTTTTTAGTTTTTTTAAAAACTTCTGAGTGTATGATTTTTATTTATTTATTTATTTATTAATTTATGATACTTTTTTCACTTCGGTACTTCTTTTTCTTCTGCTGAGGTTGACATTTCTATGGAATGACCCTTTAGTACTTTTATCACAATGCCTTCCAAACGAGCGTGTTATGCTTTCAAGTGTCTGGTCCGAATGCATGACCCATATTAACATTACAAGCGACTATAAAAACAATGGCTTATATCCATTGAATCCACAGTTTATTCCAGAAACAGCTTTTGCTCTGTGTTAACAGAAATTCCTGCTCTTGCAGCTGACACAGTTGTTGAGGAAAATTCACATTTTCATATCTCCCTTTGAAAAATTCCCCAAAGGCCCTCTATATGGAAAGCACAAGAAAAAAAATGATAGAACCCCCAAATAAACCCCCTGGAAAGATTAAAGAATAAAGTGGTATCAGAGCATAAGTCCGCCAAGAGGTATCATGAGAAATGCATTGGCTTGATAGCCGACGACAAAGATAATTTTGAGTGCCAAGCAGTTAAGCAAATTTGTTGTAATTAGGAAAAATTAAAGCATATCTAATGCATACATATTATTACTGATCTCAGTTACCAATCTTAGAAGCTTATTTTTATTATTTATGATGGTTTTCTAAGATCAAAACAGGACATGTCCGCCGCAAATTTTATCACCCTCTTCCCCGCACGGGACATCTCCGCCGCGATTCCTATTCTCCCTCTGCCTTGCACAGGACAAATCCGCCGCACCATTTCCAATGATGAGAAAGGGGTTACTGGTTTAAAATTTTCATTCTTGGCGCCACATCTTGATTTGGCGACAAAGACCTAATCTAAAAAGCGGAATTTATTCCCGGACTACTAAGGGGGGATTCAATTTTTTGCTAGTTTCTTACAGTAATGGATCTGTATGTTTAGTTGATATTACAATTTGTTGATTCAGAAACAGTTTTTGTTTTACTTGAAATCTCCCTTCGGTAGGCCTTATTACCCTCACCTACGTT